>PVKY010000388.1:0-51601 GCA_004027775.1 Bradypus variegatus | reverse complement strand
AACCTGCTTGGCAGTCAGTGCTGGTGAATAGGTGGAGAAACGAGCACTGTCTGCACCGTTGGGGGCAGTTGGATTTGATAAATGCTTTTTGGTGGGCAATTGGCAGTGTCTACCGAGGCTCTTAATGTGCCTATTTCTGACCCCACCAACTTCGGCCTCTAAGATTCTAGGGTGCAGGACACTCACCCATGTACCCAGTGAAGTATGTGCAGAGGAGACCATTGCGGTTCACTTACGATGGCAAAAGACTCAAACCACCCAAATGACCACAAATAGGGGAACAGTTACGGAAAAATAGAAAAAGCGAGAGCAACAATTTATGCTATGATTGCATTTAGGAGGAAAACATTTCCTCCGTGTGCATAAGGTATATATGTACATCTATAAGTGCACAGAAAGGTCTAGAAGGATTGTAACACACTGATAGCAGTGGCCACCCGTAAGAAGTGGACAGGGATTGGAAGTAGGGGATGAAAGAGACTAATTTTTTAAAGCAAAGTTATTTTAAATAGAAAGAAAGAAAAGAAAGAGAAAGGACAAAACCTTTGGTGTCAGACAGTCCTAGTTAAAATGTGTGGTTTTGGGCAAACAACCTCTCTGAGTCTCAGTGCCCCAACCTGTAAAATGAGAATAATAGTCCCTCCTGCACGGGGGTCTGGAAAGATTAAGTGAGATTGGGTCGCAAAAGGGCTGGTACTTAGTGTCCGACAGGGTAGCAGGTATAATTATTACTACTGTGCATATTTGTATAGCACTTGTTTTTTGGTACTTTTCATAAACATCAAAGGGGAGAAATTAAAATTGCGTGTGCACAGTATGAGAACAGCAAAATCTTATTAAACCCATCTGTTCTGTTGAGAACCAGAGGCTAATAATCTTGGTTTTCAATTATTTTGTGAGATCCTAGGCCATCTCTCTAGAGAGAGAGAGGAGGAGGAGGAGGAGGAAAAGGGGGAAGGAGGAAAAAAGGAAGGAGGATATAGACCCCAAAAATGTACCTCCTTGGTTAAATTAAGCACCAACCAGGAATTCCTATCCTTGGCCATTTAGTTGCCCGTGAACCTACTTAAACATGGGAGGGGGCAGAACAGGGCGATTCAGGCCAACACCACCAGACCGTATATACACATTTATAGATTTATAATTTACATTACTAAAGCTCTTTGAAAATGTCTTTGTTTATTTGAGCTCATCATGAATCCTGGAAACCAGCTAGGATGAGAATCACTGCTACCTGTTGAGTTTCAGGGAGGCACTGAAGCTCAGAGAGAGGCACGTGGCTTCCCAAGGTCACACAGCAGAGCCAGTGGTTGGAGAGTTTCATTCTGGGCCCCAGAAGAACTCCTTATAGCCCAGGGACAGGAAGCCACCTCAGGCAGGTGTCTGTTCCAGGTGCTGTGCGGGGAGAGGCCCTGCTCAGCCAAGGGTTCAGCTGTGTGATTCGTGCGTCAGCATCACCTGGAGAGCCTAATAAAACACAGATTGCTGGGCCCCATCCCCAGGCAGTCTCTGATTCAGTGTGTCCGTGGTGGGGCCCCAGAATTGGACATTCTAACAGGTTCCCAGGTGATGCTGATGTTGCTGGTCCAGGGACCACACTTTGAGAACGATGATTTAGAGAAGTCAGGGACTGGGGCTCAGCTTAGACCTTGTACTGAGCCTAGATCTCCCAACAACAAGCACCCATTAGCCCCCTTCCATCCCCTTCTGTGCACCAAGCCCTTTCACGCCTTTGCTCCCGGGATGCTCACAGACTGAGGGAACAGCGCAGTGTGCCCAAGACAGTCTCTGATCCCAAGTCTGTCCCCTCTCCTGAGTGCAGTGCTGCTTCGAGGCCTGAGGGAGGTGGTGGGGAAAGCCGCTGTAACCTGGGCTGATCTCTGAGTCTCACAATTAGATGGTAGGGTGCACTGCGTTGGCCTGGGCCATATACAGTCAAGCGGTTTACCATCCTTCAGTATAGAATATTTAGTTTTATCCCATGTACATGTCTTTTTTTATTATTTTGCAAACCCATAGAAAAATTGAATGAACAGTACAATGAACTGTATTCCCTCAGATCCCCCAAATGTAAACATCTTGACACACCTGCTCCACCTACACATACGTGCACACACACGCACACCTTTCCTTTTTGTGCAGTCATCCCAAAGTAGACTGCAGAGAGCCTGGCCTCCACTCCTAAATGTTCCAACATTCATCCCCCACAACCACCACCTGCAAAAGAAAATCAACATTAACTCAGTAACATCTTCCAATGTACAGTCACATTCAAGTTTTGCCATTTGCCCAAGAGTCATTTATAATTAGATTTCGCCCCTCAAACCAGAGTCCCCTCTAGGTTCACATCCTGTGTCTGGCAGTTCTGCCTCTTCGAGAACTGTTCCCCCTTCTCCCTTGTCCGTAGTGACGTGAACCCTTGGGAGAGCCCAGACCAGTTGTCCTGCAGATGGTCCCAGTTCTGGATTCATCCGTCTCCTCCTGGTTACATTCAGGGCAAACATTTCCAGCAGGGATGCTAGTGATGTGTCCCTCGCACTGCCTTGCGTCGGGAGACGTAACATCAGGCTGTCCCTGGCATGGGGGACGGCCTGACTCATGGAGTAAAGGTGGGGGGTCTTAGTCCATCTGACTCTCCACTGTGAAGGCACATTTTTTTCTTTGGTAATTAATGAGTAATCTTTGGGCAACACAGACTAACTGATGATCCTGTCCCCAGCATCTTTTCCCTGCTGGGTTTAGCATCTATTGATGATCTCCAGTTGATGATCATCAGGGGAAGCATTTGTGTTGTCTAAATAGTTTCTCTGTTTGAGAAAGCTGAAAATACATGAAGAAAGAGTTTGGGATCGGTGGCTCAAGAAGCAGCGTGGCGTGGGGGTACAGACGTGGGCTCTAAGGCCCAGCAGATGTGTGCTCCCACCCTGGGTCTGCTACTTGTTACCTGTCTGGCTTTGAGCAAGTTATTTCACCTGTGCAGCCCCAGTTGCCTTGTCTGTGAAATGGAGCTGACTGAGGGCGACCAACTTGTCCCAGTTTGCCTGGGACTTTTCCAGTTTTAGCACAGAAAGTTCTCCATCCCAGGCAGCCCCTGGGTCCTCAGCAGACAGGGTGGCTCTTCACCCTGTCTCACCTACCTCACAGAGCTTCTGTGAAGATTAAATGAGAAAAGCAGTCAAAGCTGCTGAAGAACAGAAATGGTGGACAGCAGAGTCTAGAGCGAGCCAGCCTGAGAAAGGAACAGAAGCAATGACCCTGGGGGCAGGGAGAAGGAAGACAGCCTCCTAGGCCTCCCCCTGATCTCTAATGATCAGGTCAGGAGTCAGCAGATATTTTCTGTAAGGAGTACTTTTAGGCTTTGGGGACCACATATGGCCATAGTCTTTTTGTTGTCTGTCTGTTTTTACAATTCAATAAAAATTTAGAAAGCATTCTTAGCTCCTTAGAAATCAGGCAGAGAGCCAGATTCACCCACAGGCCTGGCTTACTAATCCCTGCCCAGGGTCGGTGCTGCTTACACTTTAAACGTGTGCAGGAAAATCACCTGGGGGATCCTGCTAAATGCAGGTGCAGAGCCAGGCGGTCTGGGGCAGGTGAGGCTGCATTTCCAAAGGCTCCCAGATGACTCAGATGCTCCTGGTCCCCAGACACACTTGGAGTAGCAAAGGCCTACAACTGCACTGTCTGGTGTGGTGGCCACTGCGGCTATTTTAAATTTAAGTTAAAACTAATGAAAATTAAATAAAATTTGAAACCCAGCTCCTGGGTGGCACAAGCTGCATTTCAACTGGCTCCGTATTGGACAGTGCAGGTTAGGGGCCTGCTGGGGTGGGGGCAGCTGCCCTTGGTTATGAGGATAGCTGCCCTCTGCTGAGCACCTACCAGGTGTGCTGGGCACTTTTCACACCTGTTATCATATAAAATCCTCACGAGCACTGTCTGGTGCTCCCAGTCACATTTCACAGATGGGGAAAGTGCGGCTCAGAGAAGTGTTGTGACTTATCCTGGGTCACCTGGCTGGCTGGGATCTGAACCCAGGCCTGTCCATCCAGCCAGTCACCCGCCCAGAATTCATCCCAACCCACCACCTCCCACCCTCGCTTGCACACCTCTGCTCTGAACTCCACACACACAGCACGGGTGGGAGTTGCTTACCAGCTACAGCGACCATTCTTTAGCAAATTGGTGTTCAATCACATTAGGGTATTGAAGTGATTGACACCTCCAATAGTCATCCTTCAACCCACTTATTCATTTGTTCATTCAATAACCCTTTGTCAAAGCAGCCATGTGCCAGAGTTCCTGCCATGTGCTTGGGATTCAGCAGTGATTAAGGCACAGTCCTCCCTGAAGGAGCTCCCCACCTAAGGGAGGACATGGAATGAACACTGCAAAAGGAGCTCATCCTAGCACAGAGACACATGAGGAATGAGGTATTCCTACTCTCAGGTTGGAGAGTCAGGGAGTACTCCCTGGAGGAGGTGACATCCCAGCTGGGTTTTGCAGGGATGGGTAGGAGCCTACCAGGGACTGGAAGAGCAGGCCCAGCAGGAGAGACCACACTGCACATAAGGGCCCAGAAGCATACAGGTAGGTCAGTGTGATGGAGCAAAAGAGTGAGGCCAGGGGGAAACAGAAGCAATAAGCACACCTGATGCTTCCTGAGCCTAGGTCTATGCCTGTGCCATCTCGGTTAGTGTTCCTACGAACCCCGGGAGGAGACTGAGGCTCAGAGAGGTTAAGCCTAAGGCCACATAGCTAGTAACTGGCAGAGGGGACTTGAACCTGGCACTGTGTGACCAAGAGTATGGGCTCGTGGCCACCTTAGCGAGAGGGGCAGACACAGATGGAGAAGGGTCTCGAATGGTTTGCTCAGCACAGTCGAGTGGATATGGAACTTTCTGCATATGTGTTCCTCTTCTGTCCCTAAATGTGTATAAATAAGTGTAATTGACATTTTATGTAGAATTTTGTCATAATTATAACAGAAATAACTGGTGGAATGAGGCTGCCGTGGCTATTTATGTATACTGGTAACATTTACAGACCATCCCCATACACAGTATTTGATGCACGTAAGTGTTAAGATCAATTCATTAAAATAACTTGACTTACTCTGAAATAAAACTCCTAAAGATCTAAGTCAATCTCCCTTCTTCTCCCTTTGTCATCCATCCTTACAGACCATGCTCCTTGGGCCCTCAATATTATGATAATTATAGGAACTGAGCAGCACTGTTCTCTGGAGAGTTGAGGAATTTTCTAGATAAGAAAGCCTGCTGGCAGTCAGGAAGAAGGAAGGTATTTTAGGAATGCCGCGGGGGCGCAAGAGCAGGGAGAATATCACATTTGTCCATGTTGTGGGGGGAAACCTGATCTTGGGGCTGGATCAGAAGGGACAGGAGTGAGGCATATTTGGGGGTGGGAGTGGGGGTAGAATTGGCAGGACTTGGTGGTAAATTGGCTGCAGGGGGAAGGGGGCTGGGACATGCCCCTGTTGGTTTCTGCTTGAGGGACTGCTCAGAGGGTAGTGGGGAAGGAGTCATGGGTCTGGTGAGCTCAGTTTGGGATACAACAGGAGGATCTGTCCTGGGCCCCTCAACTCTGGGCTCCAGTCCTTCTAGCAGCTTCTGGGGTGGCAGCACCCATGTCCCCACATGGTCAGAGACCACAGAGGATGGGGCAGCCTGGGAGAGCATCGCCAACCCCAGGACCTAGGCAGTTGAGGCACCTGCCTATGGTCACACAGAGGGTTATGGCAGGGCTGGGGCTTGAGCTGGACCTCCTGACTTGCTGTGCATTCTCAGCCCACCGTGCAGGGGATGGAGGGACAGCGGGGAGGGCCCTTCTATCAAATAAGCAGATATACAAAAATAATAGGTCAAGCTCCCATGCAAACCAGCTTCAGATTGGGGAAGCCAATTCTGGGGGACAACCAGATATGGTAAGTTGGTTCCATGTCCCGGGCAGGAGGGAGAACAGAACTGACCACATGATGGTCTTGCTGAAGCAAAGTGGCCCAGACCTTGGATACCCCGGCTGACCCTGAGGATAAAATTCAGGGGTTCAACAGGGGGCTACCTCGTGGGCCCTCAGACCTGGACAGTGCTTGCTGCTTTGGAGGAAGTGGGCAGCAGAGGGCCTGGGGTTATTTTTTCTGGATAGGGTGGAATATGTGCTTGGGGGATGGAGAGGCTGCATGGAATGGGACTCCCAGAACCCATGTAAGGCCACCCACACCTCTTCAGAGATGGATGGTGACAGCAGGAAGCGTCTGCAGGCCAGACCAGGCCTGTCCTCGGAAAGCAGGGCTGGTCCCTCCAGCTCACAAAACGGTGACTGCCTTGGTTTCCTAGCTGCTCTGACGAATACCACACAGTGGGTTGGCTTAAGCAACAGGAAGTTATTGACTCATGGCTTCTGAGGCTACAAGGCTTGCTTCCTTCCAGGGTGGGTAGCTTTCTGGCTGGCCAGCAATCCTTGGGTTCCTTGGCTTTCCTGTCTCATGGTATGTCTGCCCATTTCTCTTCTGGGTTCCACTGACTTCCACTCTGCTTCTCCAGGAGGCTACCTCTTCATAAGCCTCCATAAATGGGATTAAGGCCCAACCTCATTCAGTTGGGCCACACTTTAAAGACAATATCCTGAAAAGGCCCTATTTACAGTGGGTTCACACCCACAGGAATGAATTAAGATTATGTTTGCTTTGTTTTTTTTCTGGGATACCTAATTCAACCTCCACAGTGATGTAGACCCCAGTTCCACCCCATGGAGCCTAGCTGTCCCCACCCCTCCTGGTCCTCTCTCCAGCCTCCTCCCACCAGGGGAACCTCCCCACTACATTTTTGTCCTTTCACACGGAGCCCCTGAGCAGCCACCCCCGAGAACTGGAAACCTCTCCCCAGCTGAGAGCAGCTCTCCTGAGCAACATGCAGACTTGTGGAGAACTTTACCCAAGTTTTCTCACTCGTTCATTCACTCATTCATTCACTAGATATTCAACTAATGAGTGCCTGACGCTGTTCTCAGCTCTGGGGACCCAACTGGGAGCAAAACAGACAAAAACCTCGCCCTAGTGGAGCTAATGTGGCATCTCCCCAAGGTGGTGGCCACGGGGCCTCAAGCTCCCAAGGTGTCAGCTGCTGCCACTTCCGCTGTCGTCAGTCACCATGGTGCATCGGGGCCCTGGTGTCCGCAGAAGCTCCAGGCCCCCCGGACTTCCCGGGAGGCAGGTGGGCCCACCCTGAGGGGCTGTCTGGAGTTGACACCCCCTTCTCTGTCCACAGGGGAGACTGGCTGCTGAGCTTCGTGTACCGCGCGTCCTCGGTGCGGCTGCGCGTAGCCGGCCTGCAGCCTGTGCTGCTGGAAGACAGGAGGGTGGAGAACGTGGACCTGTCCTCGGTGGTGAGTGTCGGCCCAGCCCCCAGCGAGGGCTCTGTGGGCAGGCCCTCTGTGCTCCTCACACAGCCTCTGGGACTGGCACTGTGCTCCCCGCCCCCCCAGATTGGGGAAATGAGGCTTAGAAAAGTTCCTGCCACCCAGCCACCAGGCAACAAGACTGGGTTGAGCCTCCAGAGCCCCTGCTCTTGCCCCTACATTATTGCCCAGTCGGGATGGTCTGTTTCTCCTGGAAGTAACCAGAGAAACCAGCGGGTGGAGGTGGAGGGATTCAGCTAGACCAAAAGCAGAAGCACCCGGTAGCCAGGCTGTGAAACGACAGAACGCAGAGCCGGGGAAGTGTGTTCTGAGGATTCACATCTCAGACAGAATCGTCTGGGGAGTTAATATAAAATGCAGATCCCGGGGCTCCCCTGCCCAGACCTTCTAAATCAGTCCCTGGAGGTGGAGCCTGCACGTGTGCCTTTTAAACACACTCCCGAGGATTCTTACGCATCAACACGACCAGGCTGGACTCCAGATGGTGGGCGGGGCCCGCCCGGGCTGTGCCCAGATCTACCTTTCAGGCTTGACGGAGCCTCACCCACCTGTCTTCGCCTCTCATAGGGGGGTCATGGCTCCATGGCGGGACACTCACTGCTCAGCTCTGCATTTGCATCCCCACTATAGAGATGAGACCACTGAGGCACAGAGAGGCCAGGGGACTTGCCCAAGGTCACACAGCTGGAACGTGGCAGAGCCAGGACTCGGTCCCAGGTCTGAAGCCAGTGGACCCAGGCCCAGCTTGGGTGGGCATGTGAAGTGGTGGGAGACGTTCCTGGTAGCAGAGGGTCTGAGGGAGCAGCAGCCATTACATCTACAAGGAGCCTCTAGCAGAGGGAGAGCCTCGGTGTGAGGGGCCTGTGGGAACAGGAACTCTGGTTTCTGTGAGTACATCCTCGGCCACCGTTTATCAAGTGCCAGACGTTGCCCGAGCGGACCCCAGTTTCCCCGGGTTCCGTGTAACGGGAGCCTGAGGTGGGCCGTCCTGCCTGAGAACAAAAAGAACAGACCCCTCACTGGACATCCAGAAAACCCCCAGGGCAGGGGGGCTCTGCTGGGGACTCTGACTTCTCCCTTCTTCAGCATCAGCGGCCGCCTCTCCGATCCCCCCCACTCCACCCCCACATCCCACCGACCTTGATGGTGGACAGAGCTCAACACCTCCACGCCCCCAGCACGGCCAAGGCTGGGCCATCATGTATAGGGAAACTTGATCAGCATTTAAAGATGACATAGGGGAATTCTAGCACACACAAAAAACTTAAAACCAAAACTTTATTGGGCACTGCTGCCCCTGAAATCCATGGGCCTACCCCTTCCCGAGTGCCCCTAGGCCTCTCGCACGGGCTTCCACGTTGCTGGGCCAAATCGTCCTCGCTCACGCCTTCTCTCCCAAGCTGCCAGGGCCCCAACCCACAGATCCTAACCACCTGAGGATCACACATGAAGCTGCCCTGTGCCTTCCTTCCTTACTGGTGCTGGCCGAAGAAGAGAAGTTTCTAGACTCATCTGCTCATGAAACCAGTCATTCCTGGTTAAAGAGACAGCCTTCCCAGAACAGACATGAGTTTCTCCATGGAGAGCCCCAGGAAGCTTTGTGGATCATCTTTATCCCTGATACATTTCCTCATCTGATGTAAACCTGACAACTGCCCCATCTAGTAGGGTTTGGGTACCCCCGTATCACCGATGGGAAACTGAGACCTCAGGCATGAACTCAGCCAGAGTCGAAGCTCCGGCTGGGAAGCCAGGTCCAAAGCCTGGGCCGCAGGAGTGAGGCAAGCTGGCGAGCAGGATGGGATCCCACAGGGCTCCAAGCTGATGCCTCCTGACCCACGTCTGGGGGCTCTGTCCTATTTGAGGGTCTCTGGACCCTGAAGGAGGGAAGGGGAGCAGTGACTTTGTGCCTCCCCACCCCAAGAGTCTCCCTCTGCCATAAGAATCAAACATAAAAAAGGACAGCTGCAAGTTCCTTTTAAGTGAAAAGCCACAAGGTCCAGTTTCTGCCCAGTGAAGCCCCTGATGAGACACGATAAGAGGGACACAGCTTTTGGTGCCAGGGAGACCTGGCTCAGAATCCTGGTTCTGCTTCTTGTTTACCAGCTGTGTGACATTGGACCAATTACTTAACCTCTCTGTGCCTCGGTTTCCTCATCTCTGAAATGAGGGAGATCATGTACCTTCCAGGTGCTTGGCACATAGTTGGCCCTCATGTTGCACTAGCCCCCGCCTCTGCTGCCCCACCACTACCTTCAGCTCCTTTGCCTTTGGGACCAGCAGCTTCCACACCCTTTCTCCTTCTTCAGACTCTCATCCTGCCAGCTTGCCAGCTCCTGCCTAATAATAGCTCTTTATCACATTAGGAGCACATCACCGAAAGCAGTGCTTTCCTCTTCTGGGTAATTATAGGTAATTAGCATTGCCTTTGTGCTGCCCTCCTGTTTTCTTTGAAAAATCTTGCTGGAGGAGAGGTCGCTGGCAGAAGGAGAGTTTTCAGCACTGCTCCTGCTGCGGAGAGGCAGACACATGGGCCTTCTCCCCTGCCGGGCCCACGGGGCAGCGCCCTTTGTGGCTCATCCCAGATGTCAGTCACCTGACCCCAGACTTGGCCTGCGTGGCTCCTGATCAAGGGACAAGCCTGAGCCCTAGTGGGCAAGGGGCTGGCTCATCTCGCAGGCAGGCTCCGGGGTGAACGAAGCAAGGCCAGGCTGCCTTCCTGCCTCTCAGCCTGTCCTGGGTGAGGAGGGGGTTGTGGTGGGTGGGGGGTCCTGCCACCCCAGAGCTTCTGAGGGCCGGAGGCAGAGCCCAGGGCAAACTCTTCCTTCCCAAAAGAAATGTCAGTTGGCTTCTAGAATGTAGCACAGGGCTTGGCACAAGGTGGATACTCAATAACTGTAGTAATAATAATACCAATAGCCAGCATTTCCGTCCCAGGCACTGCTTTACATGCCTATTACCTCATTTGGTCCTCATGGCGGGCCCATGAAATAGGCAGAAGGATCCCCATTTTACCGATGGGGAAACTGAGGCTGCAGGAGGTAGCAAAGCAAGGGAGTGGTAGAACCAGGTGAGCCTAGGGGACCTCCTAACTACTGCAGCCGTTCTGCCCACGGCCGAGCACTCTTAGCTCCCGCCAGCGGCCTCGACTCCGCCAATAAACTTATCACATGCATGAGCTCACTGAATCCTCACAACCAGCTCTGCAGTGGGTGACTTTATTAGCCCCGCTTTATAGATGGGGAGACCGAGGCCCAAGAAGAGAAGGACCCCCAAGTTGCCTGATAGGCTTGGAAGGAGTTGTGGGGGCAGGCCGAGGTGTGCCCTCTACCCCCTGGCAGGAAACAGAAAGTGCTGAGACCATTTCCGACCTGTGTGTGTCCAGGACCTGCTGTCTCTGCACCCTGGGCCGGGGAGCAGAGGTGAGTTAGTGGTCCCTGCTCTCCGGGATCCCACAGTCCAGCAGAGAACACGACCGAGTCAGTGGGGTTGAGTGAGGCTTCCACGGGAGGGCCCCTAATCTGCCTGGCAGGGTCGGATCCCATGGGCTGTGGACGGGCAGCAGGTTTCAAGCAAGACAGCCCAGGAGATGGTCAATAGGCTGGACTCGCCATCCAACATCAGCCAAGCCAGAACTTTCCACCGCTAAGAGGAGATTCTTTTCCCGCCAGCCCCAGCCCTGCTCTCTCATCCCTCTGGCTAAGTGTAAAATTGAAACTCTTCTGCTAGCAACCTCTTCCCCCTGGGTCTTTGCCAAACGGTAGCTCAGGGACTCAGTTGGCTGAAACCCTGGCCAATTTGTCACTGAGGAGGGCTGGAGCTGTGCGTTCTAGAACAGCTGCGCCATGGAATTTCTACCTGGAATCAGCTCAGCCAATGACCACAAACACCCCCCTACCTTCCTGGCCTACCTGTTTCCACAAAGCCCTGGTACTAACCCTTCACCAACATGAAAAAGGTTTAGTGAGGTCGTTCTTGTTTGTCCCTGTGGGCCTAAGGTTTTTAACAGGACTTAGGAATTAGGCTCCCAAATGGAACAGCCCAGCTAACTCCCTACTCTCCATCCCCCTTCCAAGGAGGCGACAGGAAGGGGGCTCATATTTATAAAGCACCTGCTATGTGCCAGGGACTGTGCCTTGTGGTCTGTATTATTTCCTCCCGCCAACCTTCTGAAGTGGGTATCACGACCTCTAATCGAGCAATGTCCCTATAAAAGTGTTTTGGGTCATTTGTGGAACATGCAAGTAAGAGGTAGCAGCATGAGCCCCGGCAAAGTGCCCAGCCCTTGAACCCCTTGTTGCAGACGTTCAAGCTGGGTTCCATGATCCTCGTTGTATGGATGGGGAAGCTGGGGTCCAGAAAACTGTAACAACTCACCCAGTTGCTTCGCTAGTAGGAGACAGAGCCGTGGCTGCAACCCCGGTTTCTCAGATTCCAGACTCGGGTTCTTTCTAGAGCCATGGAAGGGCTCTGGCCACACCTCACTCTCTACCCCGAACCCAGGGACCTGAAAGGCCACTTAGGGGTGCATGTGTGTATTTTCGCTGGAGACCTTTAAAAGCATTTGTAAGGAATGGAACAAAAAAGTAGTCAGGTCCTGGTCTTGAGAAAAGAACAACACTGCCCAGGGCTGTCTTTTGTGTTCTTGAAAATTCATTTGAATAACCCAGTGTGATTCGTGATTCAGATGGAAATGCAGCTGCTATTACCGCCCAGACTCCATGCTGTTTCCTGAGTTTCCCAACACAGCCTCCCCAGTGTTTTGCTGTCTTCCTTTTAAATAAAAACCTTCTCCTTCAGCCTGAAAGGTATGTCCTCTCTTGGGCTTGCCTGTGGCACTAAAGCAGGTCCCCAGGCTACCTGGGAAGAGCACTGAGGCTCCATGTCAAGGAGCAGGTCTGCGCTCAGCAGCCTCCACGTGCTGCATCTCAAGCACAGCCCAGTGGCTTTGCTGTTCACAGGCTGTGTGTCATCAAGCAAACCACTGCTCCTCTCTGGGCTTCGCTTTCTTCATCTGTAAAATGAGAAGGATCTTTGAAGACCTCCCCTCGGCCCCCCACTGACTCTATGAAGGAGCACAGGCTTTAGAGACAGAGCTGGATTCAAATCCCACCTCTGCTACTTTGTAGCCATGTGACTGTGGGCAAGTCACTTGACTTCTCCATGGCCCAGGGTCGTCTTTATCTGTAGAGTGGCAATTAGCAGCCAACACTTGTCAAGAGAGTATGCCCAATAAGCTCATTTGCTACAATGTATTAAGGACCTACTATATGTCCCTTATTACAGTTAGGCAGCAGGCATTCCAGTCCCACTCCTCCTTTTCACTTGCTGACACGTGCCAGCACAAAAACGGGGGTCTATTTTATGAGGAGGGCAGTAGGCACTCCTGCATCCGGGACCCTTATCTTAGTTAAGAGTCAGTTCCATATAACAGAGGCCCAGCTAAAAGTAGTAAACATGTAGTCTTCAGGGACCCAAATTCCCTCTGCCATGCTGTTCTCCCTTTCTCTGCAGGCCAGTTCATGACCCAAAATGGCTGCTCAAGCTCTGGCCATCACCTTTGAATTCCAGCCAGCAGGAAAGAGGAAATGGGGGGAGAAGAACACCTCCCCCTTTTAAGGAAACTTCCAAGGAGCACCACATAACACCACTGCTTTATCTCATTAGCCAAAACTTCTCACAAGGCCATATCTAGCTGCAAAGGAAGCTGGGGCAGTGCTCAGCTATAGATGGGAGTTCCTGTGACTGTGAGAAGTGAGTTTATTCAGAAAGTCCCTTGCAGTCTGTGCCATCTCTATTTTCAATTTCAATTATTTTCAATTTCCTGGCATCACCTCCTTTTATCATTTTATTACAGCAACACTCTGATGTAGCTACTGTTACTGTCCCCATTTTACAGCTGAGGCAACCAAAGGGGCAGAGGGTTAAAAGGACTTACCCAAGGGATAAAGGGACTTATCTGAGGACCCACGGTTGGTGACAACAGAATCTTTCCACTGTAGCCTAAGGCCACAGGCAGGGAAGGAGATCAGCAACCCCCCCCCCAACTTTCTGTCTATTAGGAGATTCCTTCCTACCCCAGAGGACCCAGATTTTTGCGAGAAACTTCCTTCATCTTTATTTAGTAAGTTCTAGACCAGCCTTGAAGCTAGAGGTATCCCGTACCACTCGGGATCTGAGAGAGAGTGAGAGTCAGAGTTTGGGGGGGTTTGCCTGAGGACACTGAGGGAGGGAGGAGGCCCAGGAGCTGAGCTTGGGACCCCGGGGAGGGCCGGGTGCTGCTCACCCACCGTGGCCCTCATTCCCTGTCGTCCTGCAGGTCAGTGGCCACTTGGACTACGCCAAGCAGATGGATGTCATCCTGCAGGCCGTGGGCATCCACACCAAGCCAGGCTGGGATGAGAAGGGTCTCTTGCTGGCTCCAGGCAGCCTGGCCCATGAGGAGCCTCACCAGGGCACAGCCACCTCCTCGTCAGGCGAGACCACTGGCCAGGCTGGGCCAGCCCAGGGCCCCACACCAAGAGACACCCCCAAAGTGGCCATATCCACTGACCCCGGCCAAGCCCAGATGCCAACAAGCCTGGACCAAGCTGAAGGGGCTTCCCTTCCTGGCACCCCCAGCCCCACTGAAAGCCCCCGTGCCTGCAGTCATGGCGTGGGTCCCAACCCACTGGGCTGCCCCGACTGTGCCAGGGAGACCCAGGGGCCCTAGTGGGATTGCCGAGCTGCCTTCCCCAGTTTCTATGTGCCACCCTCATCCCCTCCATCAGGGTCTCCCATGGCAGCTCTGAAGGAGGGGAACTTCCAGAAGTGCCTTTCCTGAGTTGAAGGAATTGAAATTGGAAGAAGAGGGACTTGTAGGAAGAAAACTTTCCCTCCCTGGGGAAGCAAGGCCAGAGACCTGGAAAGGCAGCCAGCCATTGTTCAGAGCCCCGGGACTTGAAACCAGTGGTGGGCTTCACGTCCCAAATGGGGGGTCTGGCTGTCCATCAAGAGGTCCAGGGGGCGTTCTGGGGCCAGAGGCCCCCATACCTCCACTCTCCCCGGGCCACAGAAAAGCCAGGTTTCCTGCTCTTCCATCCATAGTCCAGGGCACCCGCCAGCCCCAGCCCCACCTCCTGGCTCCTCCAGGGCCCCTGGGGGTGATCCTGGAGGCCAGAGCAGTGCAGTGGGAGGCGGGCAGCTTACTTTCCCTGCTCTTGAGAGAGCCGCATTTGCCAGGGCTGCCATGCAGGCTGTGCACTGCACAAGTACTGGGGGTGTCCGTCACATAACTGTGATGGTGCCTCTTGATATAATTGTGGGGGTACATGGCGAATAAATGCTGAATCAGCATTCACTGTGGGTGGGAACTGGGCCTGGTGACAAGAATGGATTATAAAGGGGAAGGATTTCCTGTAACAGGAACAGGGGCGATAACAATAATCGATGTAATAAATAGTATTAATAGCAGCTACCAGTTGTTGATTATTTAGCATGTACCAAATGCTTACAGGGATCATCTCTGTTGACCCTCATGACAACCCTGTGAGGTAGGTGTGATTATTATCTGCATTTGACACTGGGAAAACTGAGATCCAGAGAGGTTGTGTAACCTGTTCAGGGTCACACAGCTGGACAGTGGTGGAGACAAGCCCCCAACCTCAGTCAGTTGGACTCCAGAGCCTGGGCTCTTAGCTGTAGCTTCTATCTACATCCATGGGAACCTTCCCTTTTGTTCCTGCCACTGTCCGTGAGTGACAGGGCCAAAGAGCATTCTCCCCCATTGTGCAGATGGGGGAGCCAAGATGCAAGCAGAGAAAGGAATGACAAGCTCTGAGGGGGGCCGGGGCATTTGTCACAGAGCATCGGAGCTAGAGCATCCATCCCCAGAGGTACAGGTTTATTTATTCATCCAACAAATATTTACAGAAGTCCTGAGGCTGCTATTTCCATGTGCTCACACCACGCATGGAAAACTGAGGTGCTGAGAGGGGAAATGACTTTCCTGAAGTCCCAAAGCAAATTGGGGCCAAGTCTGGACAAGAAGCCAGAACACCTGTGCTCAGGGGCTCTTCCGACTACACCCGCTGCTTCCCAAGCCCCGAGCGGTCCCTTGAGTGAATCCAGCACACCCCAAAGTCACACCTTCAGCTCATGTTTATTGGGGGGTCACTTGGGCAGGCCTGGGGGCAGAGACGAAGCCCCACAAGCACCTTGGCCCCTCTGTGGCCAGGCCAGGACCAGAGTTGAGTCTAATCAGCACCAAGGAGAGCAACGGGCCACAGTGGTGGGACCTGGGAGTTTGAGATGATGGAACTTTCGTGGGGAGTGGTGAAAAAAACAAAACACCCAGTCTGAAAAGGTAAACTGTGGGGACCAAGAGCCTACACACATCCATCAAAAACAAGCCCCCTGTACCAGGTACCCCCTGCCTGCTGGTGACCCCAACCCATGCCAGGAGCAGCTTCTCATTGACTGCTGGCCCAAGTGACCACCATGCCCATGCCCCTCACTGACCCCCGGGGAGGCCAGAAGGAGGTGGGCCAAGGGGCTGGTTCTGTCTCTTTGGGCAGGGTCCCTTCTATGTCCGAGGAAGCCTAGGTAGAGGAAAGCCATCCCTGATGTTGAGCAGGGAACCTCCAGCTGCCCCTCTGCTCCCAGCAGACACACCACAGCAGCTTGGGAGCTGGAAGGGGCCCCCACACAGTACCCAAGACAAGGAGTTGAAAAACCAGAGTCAGGTTGTGGGAAACGGCTGGGGCTGAGGAGGAAGAAGAAAACATCAAAGGGCACGGGTACAAATAGCCTTCCTAGCCCACAGAGGCTGGACAGCCAAGAATTATAACAATAGCACATACCACTTACTGACCACCCACTGGGTGGTGGGCACCCTATACATATTGTCCTTACTCCCGGGACAACCCTGTGAGATTGGCATCATTACCCCATTATGCACATGGAATAACAGAAGCCCAGAGAGGTTAAGAAACCTGTGCATGGCCCCACGGCCAGTAAGTAGTAGAGCAGAGATTCAAATTAATGCCTGGCCAAACTCCCAAACTCAGGTGCTTTTCTGTGCTACCAGGTGGGAGAGACAGCCATCTGAGCAGCTGGCAAGTTCTAAAACTTTTTCCAGAAAATCATACGCAGGGTTATAAATGATCCAAGTCAGCACATCTCAGATTATAATGTGCATATGAAGCACCCAGGGATCTTGTTAACATGCACATTCTGACTCAGCACATCTGGGGTGGGGCAAGGACGTGCATTTTTAACAAACTCCTAGGTGAAGCCGATGCCGACGGTGTGTGGATTAGGCTTGAGTAGCGAAGAATTTGGCCAAGCACTAATCCGTCTCTGTAGACAGAGGCATTGCCTCCTATCAAGCCCGATGGAATGTGCAAAGGACATAATAGTTTTCATCCAAATCTGAACCAAGAGGTCCTTCTCTCCAAACCCCAGAGTCCTCCAGTCATCCTGTACACACATCCACAAGTTGCACCGAACAATGGAACATCCTTGAGAAAACAGTATCTGTGCCAGTTACTATCCCCAGAGATAGGGGACCTGAAGTAGCAATGGGGGGCTGGCTCAGTGCACCCTGCTGGAGCTTAGAAGGCTCCAAGGAGACCTGCAGAGGCCCCAGCTTTAGCCAAGAACTGGCCTCCGGCCTTGGGGACTTGGTACCATCCAATCCATCTCCCGACTGGCTAGCTCCAAGCCCGACTCAGTTTTGGGGGTACCAAGCGGATGCAGCCGCAGCTCGGGCTCCGCAGGATGAACATCGAAAAAGTTGACAGCAGCAGCGGCCCGGGCAGGCGGCAGGGGCTCCCGGGTCACCACTCCAGGCAGCAGCAGCTGGGCCGTGAGCTGCAGGCCCGAGGAGCCACCCGAGTCTGGGTCAGAGTCTGAGTCCGAGTTGGGTGGCAGGGGTAGGGGCAGCACTTGCTGCAGGCTCAGGCCCGGCCGGGGGCCGCTGTGTGAGGTTCGCATGGAGGGGGAGGCAAGGCTGGCCCGGTGCTCCCAGGGGAGGCAGGGGCATGGCAGGAACCTGCCCAGGGCCCTCTTGAAGTCCCGCATGAAGAGCGGGTAGATGATGGGGTTCATGGTGCTGTTACAGTAACCCAGCCACGTGAGGACATCGAAGAGCACCAGGGAGACACAGTCACACACAGCCTGGGGGCGGGGTGGGGAGGGGCGACACATCACACCAGGTCCCAAGGAAGGGACACAGCCCACCCTACCCAGCATGGATGAAGCAGAGACACAGAAACAAAAACCAAGAGAGGACACCCACCCGCCCACCTCCCTCCCTGTGTCTGGGTGGGGCCAACCCAGCAAGGCCTGGACTCACCTGCCCCTGTTGTGGCATTACCTGAGCTATGTTGGCTACAAAGAAGGGCAGCCAGGTCACAAAGAACATGCCCAGCAGGATGCCCAGCGTCAGGCTGGCCTTCAGGGCCTTCATGCTGTGCTTAGTGGCCAAACGCCTGCTCTCAGCGGACTCCACCCCTGGGCGTGGGGTCTTCGGCACCTGTGGAAGGGAAGGCCATATGGGTCAGCTGAGAAAGAGCCTCAGGCTTACCGGAATCCCAGTAGACTGAGCCTCAATCCCAATTCTAAATTGAACCCTAAAGATCAGCAACAACCTGAACGCTGGTCTTTGGCGGAGCCCCAAATACAGTCCTGGACTGAGGTCTGACCCTGGCCCCAGACAAAGCCTAGACTGTGGTCCTAGGCCCAGCACTAATACCTACCATAGATTGAGCCCTACATATCCTGAGCCTTGACCATGGACTCAGGCTAAGCCCTAACCATAGCCCCAGACTCAGCCTGGATCTCGGCATTAGACTGAGCCCTGATCCTGCTCCTACACTAAGCCCTGACCCTGACTCAATATTTCACAAGGAGCTCTAGGAAGTGCCATGAGACAGAGAAATGCTGCCCTAAACACAAACCAGGGGGATTCTGAAGAACCTCCTATCCTGCAAAGGAAAACAACACTCAACATACGTCAATGCACATTTCAATGAGCCCAGCACCTTCCAAAGCACAACAAGAATTAGTTGGAAATGAACAGTACTTTAAAAAACAGAGGACCTGCTTGCTGTGAAGAGCTTGGTGATCTCTTTGTATGTGGATTCTCTTCATATTTTGGAGGAATAGTTTTGCCCATGCTGTTACTCACATACTCCACAAAACAGAAGTGTTTTTTTGAAAATGTATGCACAAAGCAGACATTCACAATGAAATCTTTTATAAATTACCAGGGGCGCTGGTAACCTTGGCATCATACAACTCAAATTATATTGTGGACTGTCAGGAATCTCCCTTCTCATACACGAGCTTCAAGAGCAGCAAAGTGGAGGAGGAAAGTGGAAGAAAGAAGCTGCTCCACAGCCGCCTTTGAAAGGAGAACATGGGCTGGGGAGGTTAGAAATGGACTTTATGAACTGAGGACCAGTCATCCTAAAACATTAAGAGGCTCTCTGAACTGGATGATACTTTAGCCTGATGGTTCTCTTAACATCTTTTTAAGTTCATGAGCCCTTTAAGATTCTAATGAATTCTATGAAAAATAAAAAAAAATAACCCCCTGAAAATAAAAACATGTAAATTTTTATACACACACACAATCCCCACATTTCCAGAGGATTCAAAGACCTATCCATGAGGCTCCTAGGGGGTCCATGAAACAGGAACGTGAAGCCCTCCTCTAAACCATGTGTTGTAATCACTTTGGATTTTCATACATCATATGTCCACAAGATGAGACCCATCTGTATTTACAAGTTAAGAGAATACCCATGTCCAAAGGTGTGTAGAATTCATCATGAACTATGCAAAGGGAGCGTGCTGCCTGGGAACACAGCCAGAATTTGAAAAGCAGGGCTTTCCCCAGCACTTCCTAAACTGCCTAAGAGCCCAGATTAGTTCTTGAGGCACCAGAGGTGTATTGAGTATGGGGAGATGAGAAGGTAAGGAGGAAGCAGGAAGGAAACCAGATTCCCGGACAAACTTACCAGATGGAAAGGGGGTGGAGGACACAAATCCAAGAAGATGTGTCATCCCCAGGGAGCATCGATGCCAACATCTCCCACCCACTGTCACGCACACAAATTCTCCTTCCAGCCCGTGTCTCTTTCCAGCCTCCTCCGGGAATCCAGAGTTAGTGTCCTGTCCATGGTGCTGAAACCCCAACGGTCTTTCTATAGGAGTAGGGGGCCTGGTATTGGATCTAATTCTGGAATGGTGGGGGCGGGGAGGAGACACAGAACACTGTAACTCTCATCCCTGCATGTGTTTATCCAGGTGAAATCTGATTATATTGAATATCAAAGACAAATTCACAAATGGGGAGCTTAAGGCATTTGACTTCTCCCTTACATCTTGGGGGTCAGCATTGTATGGAGGTGACCTGGCTTCAAAACATGCCTCTACCACTTACTCGCTTTGTGATCATGAGAGAGCCTGTTTCCAAGTAACACTGAGTTTGTGGAGTAACCACAAGACTATGGATAATGAATGAGTGCAAGCGTTTGACAGAGAGAGTAGGTGCTAAATGCATGGCAGCCACGACGTTGGGCGGGCGATATGTGTATGCGGTCAGGTGGTTTTCAGCACCCCTGGGGGGCCCTGTCCTTCTGACATCACTTCTGGCCTCACCAAAGCAGCACTGGCCTCAGGACAGATGTTCTGACTCACCATGCTGTAGTGTGGGCTCCAGGACACGGTCAGCATCTCTACAGCTATGGGTGCTCTCCTCCCCTGTGCTTCTTCCTAAGTCTGGCCCCACAGCAAGGGTGCAAGGGAGGAAAAGAGGGTCCTCTTTTCTCTCTCCTCTTCCAGTTTTCTCTCTTCCCAAGTGGACTCCATATGCCCTCCATGGTCCCACTATAGTCAGCCTTCCTGCTTCCCCAAAGACTCTCTTAAGATTTGTCACGACTTGTCAGACTGCTGCCATCAATGGGAACAGACAATATGGGATTGGGGAGACACGTCTCCAGAAGGCCCCCTCTCTGACCCTGGTGGCCTGGGGAGGGGGAGAAGGGGCAGCCCTGATCTTGGCACAGCTCTGGGCACCAGAGAACTGAAGCATCTGGGAAGACACATGCAGAGGGGATCACGGGGGTGGGGAGGCTCCAGAGAAGGGGGTGAAGATGAGTTCAGATTCTGATTTCCACTCTAGTCTTCCTGGGAACAACTCCAGGTTTTTCTTTTTCCACTTCTCCCCAAAAAGTTGACCCAAGAACATAGGTAGCGGGAAGAGAGAAGGAAACAGGCGCAGGGAAGGGACCTTCCTGAGGTCACACTGTGCTAGTACAAGGCTCAAACCAAGGCCCCAGTGACTCCAAATCAGAACCAACATCCTCATTTAGTGAGCACTTATTGAGCATCAATACTTTATGTTCATTCCTCCATTCAGTCTTGTGTGAGGCTGGGATTATTGTCCACATTTTGCTGATGAGGCCACAAGGCTCAGAGAGGTTGAACAATTGCCAGGTAAATGTTGAGTCAGGAATTCAGTCATTTTTGAGTCAGAAACTGCACTGTTTCCATTTTATTGCACTGCTTCCATGTTCAGGGTTTGCATCCACAAGGCACAGTCAGTTACAGAAACCCCACCTCTGTCACCAAGAGGCCCTCATAGAGCAGAAGCCAACAGCAACCACCAGCCCACACCCTGGGGTCTGGCTCATGCCAGCCTCACCCACCCCAGTTCATCAGCCCCCCATTCCCTTTGCTCTGTAACTGCATCCCAACCCCCTCGAGGACATGTTCTGCTGTTTGTGTGTGCCTTACACATGTCCAGGGCAGGTGTCACTGTCAGAGTGTAGCTGTCCAGAGATTGATCTGGCAGTGCCCTTCCAGCTGGCAATTCCACTTACAGGTTCCTCTGTTCAAGAAACACCTATACCTGTGTTTCTACACTTAGCATACATGAGAATGTGTACCAGAGGAAAACACTGGAAACAGCCAAAGTGCCAATCAAAAGGAGTGTGGTTAAATAAACCAAGTACATACCCACTACGGAATATTACGTAGATGTTTAAAAGAATAAACAGGCCAACTAGAAAGGTCTCCAAGATGTGTTACGTGATAACAATAAGTTGCAAAACAAGAGCTACAGCATGATTCCATTTATTTAAAAAATACACAGAACAAAACACTAAGCTTCTCTAGGTATACATACAAAATGCAAACACATAGAGGAAAAACTAGAAGGACATATCCTAAATAGTTAATATAGCACCCCTGGGAATGGAAGGTGATTAAATGGAAGTCGGGGGAGGGGGGTGTCTTTTATTTTATCTCTATCATTGGCTTTTTATTTGAAAATGTTTTCAGAGATCAGGGATTACCTTGTGCAATTTTTTTGAAAATTTTACACTCATCTGATCCTAGTGTGGAGGTTAGGTTACCAGCACAGACTCTGGAGTCAGCCTGCCTAGGTTCAAATCCTGACTGGGTCACTAGCTCGCTGAGTCACCTTAGGCAAGTTGCTTCACCTCTCTGTGCCTCGGCATTCTCATCTGTAAAATGGCCATTATAATAGCATCAGCCTCATCAGGTTGTAGCAAGGAGAAAGTTACCAAGACAGTGTCTGGGACACAGTCAGCATCAGATAAGGATCAGCCCCTGCCCCTGCTGTCACCGCTCTTGGCATCCAGCTCAGCTCTGAGATAAAGGTGACAATGCTGCTGGGGGAGGTCATGGTGATTTTCTTTCTAGAAAGAAAGCCTCTAGAAAGACTCAAAGCAGGGAGGTATCCAGAACCTTCTATTTTACCACCAGGAGGGAAGGAGAAGTGCTAACATTTGCTGAGCACCTACTATGTGCCAAGTACTTTATATTATTGTCTCGTTGATTCGCTACCCCTGGGGTTCAGGGAGGAGAGATGACTCACCCAAGGTCATCCAGCTGTGATGGGAAAAAAGGTAGGATTTGAACCCACGATTGGCCCAACACCCAAGCTCTCCCAAGCCTGGGACTGCACCAGGCCTGGTGCCCTGAGCAGCAGCCAAGACCGCCCGCCACCTGCCCCACGGCCTCTCGGTCGCCCCACACCCCACTCCGAGGTGTCTCTGTGAGCACAGCCTCCTCTGGGGGGGAGGGGGCCCGAGACGGGAGGGAAGATGGAGCACAGAAGCAGAAGAGGTGTATCTGGGCCAGGGAGGGGGGAAGAGGTGGGGGAGGAGGAAAAGGAGGAGAAATGAATGACAGAGGAGAAGGGCCAAGGAAGATGGGGAAATTTAAAAGGAAGGAAGAGGATGGGAAGAGATGAGGGACTGAAGGATGGGCGACTTCTGAGAAGGGGGCAAATAGGAGGTAAAGAGGAAGAAGCTGGAGAGAGGGCAGACGGAGCACAGAGACAGAAATCACAGCAGAGAGAAGGAGGCGAAGACGGTCGCGAGACGCTCCCAGCCGGGCCTCCTGCTCCCCAAGAGGCTGTGAGCGCCCACGCTGCCCTGACACACTGGACCTTCCAGAATCATCCAGGCAGAGCACCCTCCCCTCTGCCGGGCACACACCTTGTGCACACACGCACACACACACACACCTGCCCACCTCCCTCACCCTAATGCCACTGCCCCTCACAACCTTCCCTCCATCCCCTTCTTCACAGCCCCTTCAGCACCCCATCCAACAAGCAGCTTCTAAAAATCCCATTTACCTACGTAGGTATATGTGAGGAGGAGGGGAGCATGCTCAATCCAGGGGAACTGGAATTTCAGGGACCTGTACCCAAGGAGGCTGGATTGGTGGGGGCACAGTGAAGGACACACTGAGGCTGAGAACAGTGGGCAGGATCTGACATGTTCCTTCCCCCATCAGTTCCTTTAGGCCCAGGCACAGAGAGGGCCCCTGAGACAGGCCAGCTCGGGTGGGAAGGAACGAGGGGTCATGACCCTGGAGGCCAGGGCAAGGCAGCATTCCAGAAGCAATTCCCAAAAAGTACACCATTCTCCAGGCAATAAGGGAAATAGGCATGCAGAAGGCCTGCTTAGGAGCCCAGTGGTTTGGGAAGAAAGGACAGAGCTGGGGTCTAGCACTTCCACTTTTAAACCAAGAGGATGGGCTTTCTAGAAGGGGGAGGAATCAGAATGGACACATTTCTGGCTTGGAAGGCCTAGGGGTCACACTGCTTGGAGTCAGGGTGCTGGCCTCAATGACCCTTGAAGATGCCTCCCAGCCTTTGGTCTCAGGGATCAATGTGATTTCTTTGCCTCACTTTTCAAACACATACGCAGCGAATGATAATTGCTGACCGTTCCCCGGCTTGAGCTCCATAGCACTCCTCGTGAGAGTGTTTTGGGATCAAGGTCTGTCTCCCCAACAAGGACACAGATTCCAGGAGGGCAGGATCCTGTCCGTCCAGTGCAGCACCCCAGCCATAGCCCAGAACAACTGCACGTAGCAGCTGCTCAGTAAATGTCACTGAGCAAAGGAATTAGTGTGATAAAAAGCTTAGGCTCTGTCGGCTACAAGAGCCAATTCCAAAGGGTGTGGGAGCAAAGGAAACAACACGCGGAGAGACGGAATCAGGTGGGGTGGAGCACTGTGTTCATTTCACTCCTTCCATACGCAGGTCTTGAGCCCCTGCGCGATGCCTGGCACTGTTTTAGATGCTGGGAATATAGCCATAAATAAAAAGACAAACTCCCGCCCTCACAGAGCTGACATTCTAGTAGGGGGAAATAAACAATAAGGAAATAAACAGGTAAAGATAAAATGTGTCAGGTGGTGATTAGTGCTACTACAAAAGGTAACTCAGGAAATTAGGATTTGGAGAGCACCTGGGGCAGGGCGGCAGTAGCTCACCTGATAAAGAGGTTAGGGAAGCCCATTAAGCACAGGCCTGAAGGAAGCAATGGAAATTACAGGGGGTGAGCCATGTGGAGAGGCAGGGAAAGGACATTCCAGGCAGCAAAAACAGCGGATGCAAAGGTCCTGAGGCAGGAGTGGGCTTGGTGTGTCCAAGAGACAGCAAGAGCTGGGTGAATGGTGTGGCTGGAACAGAAACAGCAAGGGGGTGGTGGTGGAAGGAGAAGAGACCAGACAAGTAGCAGAGGGCCAGAGCACATGAGAGGTGAAGCCACCAAAGTGGAGGAACAACAGGGCCAGACGTCCATTTTCAAGGGGGTCCCTCTAGCTGCTATGTAAGAACAGACTAAAAGGAGCAAGAATGGAATCAGGGAGCTGTTAGGACACTGCCAGGCAGTAATCCAGGCATCGGAGATAGCGGGCTCAGCCCAGCGTGTTAGAAGAGGAGAGATGAGACATGTCAGAGCCTGGGATATGTTTTGAAGGTGGAAATAAGAAGACTGAATGTAGACAGGGAGAAAAAAAACAGGGATCCAGGCTGCCTCCAAGGTTCCTGGCCTGAGCAACCAGAAGAATGCAGTTGCCATTAACTGATATGAGGAAGATGGGGGCAGGGCCAGGTCTGGAAGCTGAAAAATCCACAGTTCAGTTTGGGGCACGTGAAGCAAGAAGCCCAGCTGGAGCTGCCCCTTTGAATGTCTTCGGCATGCAGGTAGGATTTTCAGTTTTGAGACAAAACAAGGTCACTAAAGGAGTGAATGTGGGAAAAGAGTGAAGTGATTGGAAGGCTGAGGCCCAGGGCTGCCACCAACAGGGACAGATCAGGAGGAACCAGTAAAGGAGCCCGAGAAGGCACAGCCAGGGTGGTGGGACGGGCACAGTGTGGGGGCCTGAAGACTGTGTTTCAGCGCGTGTCACTGCCACGGTGGCAAACCAGCTCACACAGGGGCTTGGGCATCAACCAGAGCTGAGCTTGGACCTTACTTACCAGCTGGGCGACCTTGGGCAAGCCACCATCCCTCTCTCTGACCTCAGTTTCCCCATCTGTAAAACAGAGGTGAGGGTGGTACTTGCCCCATTGGGTTGTTTGGGGGATGAATAAGCTTAGCTCAGCCCAGTGAACCCTATTGTCAATGATGGACTGTAGTTAACAGTCCAATTATAAAAATGTTCTTTCATGAATTCTAACAAATATACCATACTAATGCAGGGTGTTAATAATGGGGTGTACATGGGAACTCTGTATTTTATCCAAGATTTTTCTGCAAACCTATCACTTCTCTAATTGAAATAAATGCTTAGCTTGGTGCCTGGCACATAGTGAGTGCTCGAAGACAGAGGGCTGCAGCTGTCAGCACCACCACCACCACCACCCCCCCGCCATGAGACCCCTGCCCAGGTGATCCTGCTCCCAGCCAGCAAGCTTCCTGGAAAGGGTCCCTGGGAAGCGGGAATCCCACCCCCCAACTCAATTTATGGCAGCAGATACTGATTTTCCACTTCTGGAAGAGATGGGAAGTTTGTTTCTTTTTTCCTAAACAAATTCACAAAAGTAAAAAGATGAGTGAGATGAGCTAAAGATGTTAAATCAATGTGAGTTCAGGTACTTCAGGTTGTGGGGGGAAGGGGGACTGGGGGTGTGGGGAGTAAGGCAGATATCCCAAGGCGGTTCCTAGATGCCTGAAGTTTGGGAAATGCTCCTTCCAAAGAATCCAGGGAGAGAGTGTGGATGACTTAGGACAGCCACCCCCCCACAGAGGGACCAAGTCAGGGTCAAAGCCACCTGCCGAGGCTTGGGAGGATTCTCCAGTGAGCACAGGTTGGGGGAGAGAGCAGGCCCTCCAGCCCACCCAGGCCCTGCCCTCCTGGTTGACTGGCCACCTACAGCACTGGGCTGCACTGCTTGGGGACAACAGACGAGCTTCTCTGGGGGACTGCCGAGGAGGATGCCAACCTTTCAACCACCAGAAAGTTCACCCCTCAGCCAAGTCCCTATTTACCAAGTGACCCTCCCTCAAAGCACCCTCACCCTCCAGGAGCCTCCTCCACCTGAGGCTACAAGAGGATGAGCTCACAGGGTCCGGACGAACCTTCCTCGTTGCCGTGACCTAATTCTCCAGGGTTCAGGCCTGGTCTATCTTCTAAACCCCCTTCCTGCTGGATGGACGACAAGACTTGGGTGCTGTATGGCTTGGAGGGGCAAGAGCAGCCACTCCCCTCCTAGATGCTGCAGGACCTGAGCTAAGAGCACCTACCCCACTCCCAAGCAATTGCTGAGCACCCACCATGCACAGTGGGGATCAGATATGCCCTGCCCTCCTGGAGCTTCCACTCAAGTGGGAGAAACAGACAATAAATATGTCAGCAAATAAACAGAACAACAGGGCAGGGGAGGGCGGATGGCTCTGCAGACAGGGAAGTCAGGGACCGCTGCTCCGAAGAAGTGACCCAAAAGCCAAGAAGGAGTCAGGCAAGAATAGCACTGGGGGAAGAACATTCCAGACAGAGGGGCAAGTGCAAAGACCCTGAGGCAGAAGTAAGCCTGGGACTTTCTAGGAACCCATCAAAATAGCCACGAGCCTGGAACAGAGTAAGAGGGGGTGGGGAAGAGATGAAGCTGGAGAGGATGACAGGATCGGGTCAGGAGACAGGTTTCCTCTTTGTCTTGAGAGCAATGGGGAGCCACTGAAGGGTTTGAAGCAGGGGAGTAGCAGGATCATATTTTTTAATCTTTTTAATTGCTCTGGCTCCTGTGCAGAAAATAGAGAGTAAGTGGGTCAGGAGTGGAAGCAGGAGGAGCCAGTCGGAGTCTACAAAGGCTCCCAGATAAGAAGTGATGGTGGCCTGGATCAGGAAGGAAATGTAGAGAAGTGGAGAATTCTGTCCTGTACATACGTAGGAAGCAGCACCAAGACGCCTTTCTCATGGATGGGGTGGGCGTGCCGGAGACGAATTATTCCTAAGTTTCTGGCTTGTGATGACACAAAGGTGCTATTTGCCATGATGGGGAAGAGTGGAGGAGGAGCAGGTGGGAGAGCCAAGATGCTCTGAATTCCCTGTGGCACAAGCTGTCTTCCTGAAGCACACCCCACATCCTGGGGGAACTGTGGGGCGGATATTCAGGCCCTGAGTCTGGGGTTCAGAAGAAAGAAAGGGGCTGGAAATAGTTGTTTAGAGGGCATATTAAGTGATGCGTGTTCAGCGGGACTCAAAGCCGCTCATTCCCTCCCCGGGCCAGCCCCGGGCACCCCAGTACCTGAAGCGTCTCCAAGGCCTGGCCGGGCAGGCCTGCGGCGAGCGAGGCCACCTGTACGGCCTGCCTGCGCGCGGTCAGCAGGATCCTGCAGTAGGTGAAGCAGATGGCGCCCGAGGGCAGGAAGAAAGTGAGGCCGGACGCCACGAGGACGAAGGGCAGGCTGGCCAGCAGGCGGCACTGGCCCGGGGCGGGGGCCCGCGCGCGGCCCAGCTCGTGCCAGCCCAGGAGCAGCGGCAGGAAGGAGGCGAGCGCGGCGACACTCCAGGCGCCCAGGACCAGCGCCAGGGCGCGCGGGGGCGTCATGCGCAGCTGGTAGCGCAGCGGCGAGAGGATGAGCAGATAGCGGTCCAGGCTGATGAGGCAGAGGTTGAGGATGGAGGCGCTGCAGCACATCACGTCGAAGGCGGCCCAGAGCAGGCAGAGGCTGCGCGCCAGCACCCAGCGCCCGTACACGGCGTTCAGCATGGCGGGCGGCATCACCACCAGCCCCACCATCAGGTCCGACGTGAAGAGCGACACCAGGAAGAAGTTGGACGTGTTGCGCAGCGCCGGCTGCGTGCAGATGAGCGCAATGAGCAGCGAGTTGGCCGCCGCAGTCAGCGCGATGACCGCACACAGCGCGGCCGCCACCCAGCCGCTGCCGCCCGGGCTCGGCGGCGGCCCCGACCCCCAGTCCGGGGTGCTGTTGTGGGCAGGGGCTGGCTCTGGGACCATGGGGGCGGAGGATGGAGGGCGAGGAAGGGAGGCCCGGGAGGGGACCCGAGGACGCGGTAGGGGGAGCAAGAAGACAGGGTGAGGGGCGGCTAGTGAGGAGTAGAGACCCTTGGAAGAGTGGAGGGTGGATGGGCGCCGTCGGGGGAGAACGGAACCCCCTACAGGGAGGGGTCCGGCGGGAAGATGGGGGTGGGGCCGCTGGGTTAAGCAGCGAAAAAGAGAAGGGAAAGAGGATTTTTGCACACCCTCAGATGTGGGGCAGGGACACCTGGAGCAAACGGACAAGAAGTTGGGAGGAGGGGTTGTCACCCTGATGGACCAGAGTCGCCTCCTGGGATCGGACATAAAGTTAGGAAGACCGGAACACCACAGGCTGACTCTTGGAGGTTGGATGGACGCCCTCGCATGGAAGCAGAGCCCCCTAGAGGGGGCGGGCGGTAAGACAGGGGCGAGGGTGCCTGGCCCCGGGGCAGACACTAGGAAAGGTGGGATCAGGGCTAAGGAGCGGTCTCGAACCAGAGGCGAGCTCCGTGGAGGCGGGCGGGCGTATGGGGGCGTTGGCTCGGGGGTCTCAGGGTGGGGGAGGCAGGTCTCAGAGCCAGCGCAGAGGCAGCCCTGGAGGGGCGGGAGGGAAGACGCAGGCGGGTGCTGCGGGGAGAGGAGGAGCAGCTGCCGCGCCTCCGCTCCCTCCCCACCCGGCCGCGGGGTCTCCGGTCCGGCTCCCACCTGCGCTCGGTACCTGGGGCGCTCGGCGCTGCTCCGCTGCCGGTGCCTGCGGCAGACGCCGCAGGGCTGCGAGAGGAAAAGGCGGCCGCGCGCCCGGGCGGCGGCGGGCCGGGGCTCCCGAGCCCAGGAGGCGCCACGAAGGGCCCGGGCGCGCCGAATAGCCGTTGAGTGCTGGCAGCAGCGCACGGTCTCCGCGCGGTGGATCGTGCGTCCCGCCTCGCGATGGGCGGGGAGAACCCGGGCCCCAGCCTCCTAAGGCGGGAGGCGTTCCGGGTACCCCTGACCTGTGAAGGGAAGATCCGGGCGCCCCCAGTCGCGCAGGGATCGCCTCCCAGCCTGTGGCAGCGTCCTTACCCCCGCAGATCCCTCCCCAAGCCACACGTGCCAGCGGTGCAGTCGGAACTCAGAGGAGGGAGCTGCGGGCCGCCTTTATCCAGGTACAGCTCCGAGGAGTGGGGAGTGGGCCTGTCCACCCGCAGCGGGGTCACCGCGCAAACCGGGGAGCCAGGAATTGGGAGATACTGGACAGATCGCTGGTCAGTCCTCAGTTGCTGTATCTGTAAAATGGGCAAATCGTTCCTGGCCTTCTCCCCCCTTAGTCTGGGCAGGAAGCCTTGAAGCAGCAGTAACTCACTCCCCAGGAGCTTGCAAGCAGAAATCATCCTGTCCCCCAACTAAGTGCCCAACTAAGGCGCTAAGATGACGTCTCTAACTTGGTGACACTCACACTCAACAAGAGTGAGAGCAGATTCAGGAACCCCAGGCCCAGGGCCAGCGTCACTGCAGACAGAGGGGTGGTGTGGCACCCCTGGGCGTGACCCCGTGTCTCTCTCCCCAGCACTGCGCAGATTAATATCACAGAGTCCGTCATTCATCCAACAAATAGTCACTGAGTGACTACTAGCTGTCAGGCATTGTTCCAGCCAATTGCGAAACGCCAGTGACAAAACAGAGATCTCCCTTCATGGAGCTTATCTTCTAGTGGAAGGGGACAGACAAAAAGCAAGAAGCACAGCAAATGAGTAAAGTGATCATTGCTATGGGAAAAAGAAAATGTAGAGCGGTATAAGGGGGGCCTGGGGGGAGGGGGTCTTCGTCCCGTGTATAGAGCTCCTGCTCCATCCCAGGGGCTTTAGTATTTTATTCCTACCCCTACAATAATGCTGAGAGGTAGGTGTTAAACTGAGGCTCAGAAGCCAAGCCCCCCACCCCACCCCACCCTAGTCCCCACGAAGGACACAGCAGCAAGTGGTCAAGCTGGACCCAAAACTCGAGTCTGCCAAATGCCCGGGCAGATGGAAACCTCTGCAGATGGTCAACGTACCTCCTGGCAGAAAGCTCAAAGCCTTGCTTGCAGCACCCAACCCAGCCCTACACTGATTGGCAATGAGCCCCCTGGTCTTGCCCACAAGTGGTCTCTCCAGTAGTGGAGGCGGCCTGTTTTTCCCCAGCTCCCATGCTGCAAGGCTGCGATGATTGCCGCCACGCCCCAAGGAGCAGGATGCAGTCAGTCAAGCACTGGGCTGACAGAAAGTCCAGGCTCAGGGCCCCAGCTCTGCCACTTCCCAGCTGTGTGGACTTGGGGGCAGCAGCTCCATGTCACTGGGTCTCCGTTTTCTCCTGTATGATCACGAGCAGAGCAATGCAGGACCCAATGGTGTAATCTGTCATTTTCACGATGCTGTCCACTTACCTGTGGGCCTCATCTGTACAACGACAACAGGGACTCAGTGCTCCCGAAGGTTGAGTCCAGCCCTGTGGTAACGCCTTTCAGCCTAGGAATTTCTGGTGTGAAAAACAGCAAACCTGAGAGGGAATGTGTAGGCTAGAATTTGGAGCCCAGTTGACTTGAGTTCAAATCTCAATTCTGCTACTTGCTGTGCGAACTTGGGAAAGTCTCTTAAATTCTCTATACCGGTAGAGATGTGAATGGAATGAGTATTTAAACTATTTAGCATAGAAGAGGTGCCTGATAAATTTTAGCTTTATAAAATTGAGCATATAGTCGGAGATGAGTCCCTGTGCTTTAGCTTTTACAGTAACATGTCTTTTATCTTTAAAAAGACCTTTAAAAACCATGACACAAAGATTAATTATTTGGTAATTATTGGTAATAGATTCAAGGGTGTTTGTGCTTTGTACTTTGCTATAATTTTAAAAAATAATTTTTCAAGATATGTGCCAGGATGGTGGCGCCACCTTCTGGCCACATTGTTATCTTGCGATCTCATCTTTTTCGGAAGCTCCCTCCATGTGTCTCCTGACTTTGTCATTTTGCTCATGAAATAATAAAATCCTGGACTTCCTTAACATCTCAGAGTAGGGAGGCTTGATTACTTCTAGCCATGAGAGGAGACAGCGAGTGCCACAATGGGCCAGATGAGTCTTAGTCCCCTGCCCCAGACCTTGGAGAAGCTGAGGTCTGGGAGAGGGCATCAGGTCTGCCCAAGGCTACTCCCGCAGAGAGCATGGACCAAACTGGGTGCACTCCATGAAAGCAAAGGCTTTGATCCCTTTTTTTCACTGCTGTGTTCCCAGTGGCAGTGGCCTGGAATCAGTGCTTGGCACATAGTAGGTCCCCAATAAATATCTGCTCAATGAATGAATGAACATGATCAGTCCAACCACCAGCAGTTGTGGGCCATTCTCAATTATAATAATAGCCGGCCCTTCGAGCACTCTAGGTGACTCGACTCATGTAATGTTGGGAGTGAGGTGAATGTGATCAATATTTCCCATTTTACAGATGGGGAAACTGAGTCTCAGAGATCTTCAGCAACTTGCTCAAGATTGCAAATAAGTGGCCACCCCAGGCAGACTGGATTTTCCCAGAAGCTTGGACACAGAGGAAGAAAACTAGTTGGGGGTTGGCTCCACACAGACAAAGAAAGTGGGAAAGCTGGTGCTAATTTCCTGGCCATTCCGAGAGGGGCCTGTGTTCAGTGCTGCGTGTTAGTATTAATCCCCTGGGAATATTTTAAGTCTGTCCACCCTCATTGGGGGCCTGCATTTTTTTCTGGGCTCTCTTGGTGGTTCAGTTTGAGTTTAGCAGAGACAGAAACTAGAAAACACTACCCCCACACCACACCCTCATCCACCAGCTTGCCCAGCCATCTAGCTGGGGTTCTCGAGTCTTTGTGGCCTCTTGCCTCTCAAATCTGTCTCCTGCTTTTCCCTGGGGTCCCCATCCAATCAGCAGCGACTCTCCCAGGTAGCCCCGCCTCTCCAACTCCACTGCCTCCGCCTACCTGGCTCTCGAGTCAGCCCTCACCTCCAGCTCAGCAGACTCGCTATGAATATGGCCAGGGCTTGTCTCTACCAGACCAGGGGTCGCTGAAGTCTCTGCATGCAGAAGGCAGACTTCTCTTCTGCCCAATTCCACATCAGGGGATGCAGGGGCACCACAGATGGCCACGCAGATTGTGTCCTACATGGCTTCTGGAGCTGGGACACGCACCACTTGGGTGGCAGCAGAGCACCCAGGAAGGGCAGGCTTGGATACATGTGCAGAGTACACAACATTTGCCACTAGAGGGCACAAGATTAGACTCTTGGTGCTGCGACTTCCCAGTTGGGACAAATCACTAGCAGGGGGTTTCTCATTTGCCAAAGATTTTCCCAAGGATTAGAAATAATGTGTCAACTAGCTGGTATGTGGTGGATACAGCAATGTAAGTGAGGAAGAATTGGGGGGTGGGTCACAGCCCTCCCCCAGGCACCAGCCCTGCCGTGTCCAGGTGGAGAATTGGGGGACCCAGGCCCAACCACGTGAGGCCGCAGTGAAGGGGAACCAACTGCAGACTTGCCAAGCACCCAACCTGAGCCGAGTAGGTGCTTCATAGGTGGTAACGACTAAGGCTGTGCAGACAGCAGAGTGATTCAGGGTGTGGGCTCCAGGCCTTGGGCAAATGACTTAATCCCTCTGTACTCCAGTTCCTTCACCCGTAAAACAAGGACAACATCTACAGCAGTGGGTGGTGACGATTAAGGGAGTTTGTTTATGTTAAATCCTCGGGCACGGCGCTGAGCCCAGAATAGGGACCTCAGATGTTAATGTGTTCCCAATGGTTCTGTCCAGTTCCCCTTCTCCGGGGCCCCGCCACCCTGGTGTCTGGGCCAGGGCTGATGCTGGGTCACTGAGAGGGTGAAAAGAGATGGTGTGAGGCAAGCGCAAAGAAGCAAGGGTCAAAATCAGGAAGGCCCAGTTCTGGAGGCCACTGGACCAAAACCACCCCCAAGAGGAGGGAAGCTGGGGGAAAAGGACCTTGGGTGCACACAGCAGGAAAGCGAGCGTCCCCCAGATGCAGGAAGGGGCTGTGGTGCCCGGGGGGTCTGCTCGGCACTCTGCAGCCTGATCCCCTCCCACTAGGCCATGCTGCCAGGAGCCTCCAAGGACCCGGGATGGCAGAGCCAGCCAATGAGGAAGAGGACACAGGCATTGAGTGAATTTATTCATGAGAAGACTCAGGGTCCATCAGGGAGACAATCTACTGGTTACAAGCTCCAGAAGCTCTTGTCATAACAGCTGTAAAGGTTGGGGCAACCCCCCACCACCACCACCAGGCAGGGGATTGGTGGGGCTGACAGCCCCACTCAGATTGGAGGAGCAGATGCGGCAATTCTGGTTACTTCTTTCACCACCTGCCTGCCCTGCCCACACCCCCTCTAGAGTTAAAGTGCAGCTGGCAGGAAAGAGGGGTGGATGCAATTAGGGAACCAGAGAGAGCCCGAGGTGGGCACGTACCACCCCCATATACCCCCTTTCCTCCTTCCCTGGGGATTCTTGAGTCTCAGCAACAGAGCCCATCCCACCCAAGAGGGTGGGCAGATCCCCCTCCTTGGAACCCCCATCAGATATTTAGAAACAGCTCCCCCAAGAGTAGGGTGGCTCCAATAGCTTTCTGGGGGACCTAGAAAATGGGGGGCAGAAGGAGCTGAGCTCTCTAGGATGGTGATGGTCTGGGGATTCACCCACTCCCCCTGGCCCAGGAAGGTTCCTCTCTTCCCCCTCTTCCCCCCTCTGCCACTGCAGGCAAGCCAAGGAAGCTGGAGAGCCCCACAGGGCCTGGCTCCAGCTCTAGTCTATGAGTCAGCAGGGTCCTGCCCAGGCCTGACGCCCACACCGCTCGGAGGCCACTTCAGTTTCAATGGAGAGAAGCTTCCCTGGGGGAACCCATGGGGCTGGAGCTTCCTGCCCCAGCTAACGGCTGTCCTAGCCTGGACCCCACCCCTCCCTCAGGGCTGCTGCTGGCAACTCACTCACCCTCAGCCACAGCCCCAGCTCCACCATCTGTTCCTCTAGGGTCCCTGCCCCACCAGCGACTGCGTGGACCTTGGCCTGGCTCCCGCCATCTTGGATGGCCTCAACCCCACCTCAGCAGCTTAGCCAACTTCCTCTCCCTCCCCAGGGCACATGTCTAGGAGGCAGGAAGAAAGACACACAGCCCCTCTCCAAGAAAGAACCCTGAAGACCTCTGCTTCCTCCCCCCACCCCTGAATATATTAAAATGTGCAGCTTGACTCCAGCCCCGCCCCTTCAGATCTCCATGGCAACCGGGCAGCATTGCAAGTCCAAGTCTGAATCCAAGTCCATCCAGTGCCAAAGGGGGGCTTCAGCCTCTCCCCCCTCCAACTCTTCCCCAGAGGATGAGACCCAACATTCCACAGGGGGACAAGAGGGGAGGAAGAGTTGGGGGGCTCAGTCCTCAGCCCCCTCTTCCTCGGCGTGGGGGGCCCCTGGGGGATCCTCGGGCTCCGGGGTCTGCCGGCCAGGGTGGGGATGGGGGTGAGGGTGGGGGTGGGGGTGGGAGCCCAGCCCGTCCTCGCCCTGCACATAGACGCTCAGCCCCTCATGGCTGGGCTCCTTGCCGCACGCCTGGCAGCTGCAGTGCAGGATCTTCTCCACCAGCTTGTCCACCCTGGGCACCTCCTCGTGGCCAGGGCACTCCAAGGTCACCTGGGAAGGGCAGGAGAAAAGGGGCAGGAGATTCCCAAAGGCCCAGGGTAAGCGGGGAGGCCCCAAAGGTAAGAGCTTCTCGTGGGACCAAAGAATCCCAGAGCCCACCTGGGACGCCCGTTAGCCCTGTGGGCCCACCAAGGGGGCAGATGGAGGGGCAGAGCTCCCGCAGGAGTCACCTGACTTTTCTCCTCACATCCAGTCCTGCCACCTTCCTGTCCATCTCCCCGTAACAGTCAGAGGGCAGTTATGCCCCACCCCCCGCTTAAAATTCCTCTCGGGGCTCCCCACTACATGCAGAAAACTCCTGACTCCTTACAAGGCCACCAAGACTGGCAGGTTGCCCCTGGGCAGCCTCTCTACCTCCCAGCTGGCACCACCTCTTCCAACCACTCTGTGTTGCCTGATGGCCTTAGAGACCTACACAGGCTGTTCCCTCTGCTGGAAGGTTCTCACCCAATCCATCCTCCTACCACCTGCCCCAAACTTGTGCCCCATTAACTTCACTCAACCTTTGGTTCTGAGCTCAGACATCACTTCCTCAGAGACCCATCCCAGACCCCCACCCAGCCCAGGTGAGGTTGGCCCTGAACCAACCCCTTAGCATCTTGCTCTCCCCTACCTGTCACACTTCTAAGTGCCCCCCACCCCCCATTTCCCTCTCTCCTTCCTCCACATGCATTCAGCACCTCCTCCACCCTGGTCTGGGAACACAAGGACACACAGTGTCCCTCAAGGAACTCAGTCTAGGGAAAAGGGGGAAAGTCAAAATCACACGAATGCAGATGTGAAACCGCAGCTGTGACAAATGCCTGAGGAAGGGTGCACGGAGCTCTGAGAACCCGTGGTATGGGGGTGTGACCCAGCCAGCCTGGAAAGGGGAGATGACACTTGAGCTAAGAACTAAAGAATGAATAGAGAAGTTAGGTGAGGACAAGAAAGATATTCCAAGCACAGATGAGCCTGTGCAAAGGCCCTGTGGTGAGGGCGAGAGAGTGGGAAAGGAGGTGAGCACTGAAAGGAGGAGGGCTGGTGTCAACAGCCAAGCCGGTGAGGAGGGTGGGAAGCAAGGTGAAGCTGGAGTGAGGCCCACACTGGGCCCCAGAGGAAGAAGCAAAGATTTTGGTATGATCCTAAAATGGTGGGAAGTCACTAAAAGGATTTCAGCAGATGAATGACATCAGAAGAGAGCTTCAGAAAGGTCCCTTGATCTGTACTTGTTGAAGTGGTCACGTGGAAAGGACCACATCTGCATCCCCACCACAAGCCCAGGATCCTGCACCCAGTGGGGCCTTGCTAAGTACTTGCAGCCACCTGCAGCGACGCAGGAGCCCGGGGAGGAGGGTGGGGGCGGGGACACGCGGGGCAGGTGTACTCACAATCTCCCACATGGACCGCGCTGGCATGCAGGAGTCACAGTGCACCAGGGACTCTGTGGACTGTGGGAAGGTGTTGGGGACGCTGTAGCTGAAGCACTGGCCCAGGCATGCCCTGCGGGAGGAGAGAGCACCATGCCCGGGTCACTGTGGGGGGCGCAGGGACGGGCAGCCCCAATCTTCTTCCTCCCTCCAGGGCTCTGTCCTCAGACCCCAGCCCCCCAGCCCCCAGCCCCCACCTGTTCTGGATGGACTTGGCCTCACAGCCGCTGTGGCCCACGATCTGGGTGATGTTCTTGGCCTCGCACCAGGCACTCTTGTCTGGGAACAGCGCCAGCTTGTTGATGGGCGGCGGAGCAGCCAGCAGCATGGCGGGGAGGACAGCCCCCACCAGGACCCGAAGCATCGTGCCCGTGGCCTCCAGAGCCCTAGAACTGAGCACAGGCAGCAGGTGAGACCCTGCAGGGCCAGAAGGCAGAGCAGAGACAGTGTGGGGGCCGCACGAGCCCAGGATGTCTCACCTGACTGCCTGGGTTCAAATCCCGGCTCAACCACTCACTAGCTAAATATAACCTTGGATAAGTTATTTTTCCTCACCAGACCTCAGAAATGGGGCTGTGCAACGTACTTGCATCAGATGGGCGTCAGGAAGGTTAAGCGAGGTATTATATGAAACACGCTCAGCAGAGGGCCCGGCAGGTAACACACACTCCAGATGTGTTAGTTATTTTTATAACTTACTATGTAACTTTGAGACGTTCCTTTCTATCTCTGTGCCTCAGTTTCTTCATCTAATAAAACGGGGTGCTAACACTGTGCATGGCAGAGAATTGCTGCAATTATTAAATGAGACCCTAAGTTTTCAAGCACATGGCAAGCGTAGAACAACTACTAACTCCCTTCTCTCTCCAGGGAAACACAAAAAATTGTCCACGCAATGTAAGAGACCATCAAAGCCAAGCACTTGTCCATCTGGAAATTTCCTTGCTATAGGATGATGGAGAAAGACACTGAGGCGATACCAGAGCTTGCCAGAAGATGGCGCTGCAGGGCAGTGTCTCTAAGAGTCCACTCCATGTTCCCTAACTTAAACTACTGTAGGTTTTTCCCACTCCTCCCGCCTCAAAAAGCTTGAGAGGGGGGCTTCAGAGAGATTTGGGAAATGAGGGCAATGCCTGCAAAGGGGTCTCCTCCCCCTGAGGATAGGATGCTGAGGAAAGGGCACTGGGCTGGAAGTCAGGAGCCTGCACTGGCTGTGTGACCGTGGACACTCGGGCTTCAGTCTCCCCACCTATAAAATGAGTGGGTGGGCTGAACTAGATCAGGGGTTTCCAAACCGGGTAGGTCATCAGAATTCCCAGTGGACCTGTGGGGCGAAGGTTTAGGGTAGAACGGGGTCCTGCATTTTTAACACCCAGAACCACGGGATGAGAAGATCCCCAGGGACCTTTGCAAACTCATGCCCCTGGTCCCACAGAAGGTGAGTGCTAGAGTGGGGACGGGTCAGGACTGGACTTCCCCTTCAGAACAGTCCCCCCCGTCTGCTTTCTGCAGAGCATGGGTTGGGGGTGGCAGCCACAGGCACTTTGTAACATGCCCAGGGGGGCAACGGGGGAGAGGGCTTGCCTGCTCCTGCAGTGAAAACCTAGGTGGGGTTGGCTCAGCTCAGCTTCCAGGCAGAACCCAGCCCCAGCAGGGCTGCGACCACCCTCACATCACTCTCTTCTCTTCATCCAGCAAGGTCCCCTTGGCTGCCACCCCTCTCCCAGCAGGAGGTCTCGGGAAGCAGACCTGATGTCTAGAGGGCCCCTGTTCCCAGCCCAGCAGGGAGGGGCAGGAGCGCTTGGGCAGTGGGGAATGAGGTCAACCCCACCCAGTTTGAGGCATGGTCGAGGCTCTCACCTTACAAAATCCATGTTTTCAGCGGAACCACCTCCTAGCAAGTGAGAATGGGTTTGTTCTTCATTGGCAACCTGGCTAATTTTCAAGCTTAGCATCCAGGCTGCTTTCTCACCCCTCACAGCTTCTCTCCCCACCCTGGGGAATTAGCCTGAGTGGGGGTCTGACCACAAGTACAGCAGAAGAGGCCCTGGGGGCCGATTTAAGGCCAGAGCTCACAGAGCCCACCCCAGAGACCTCAGAGAGGCCCGGGGGCTTTTGTCTATTCCTGACCCCACCCGCCTTCCTGGGAAGAACAGGTCAGCTGGGGCCAGAGGTCAGCTGGGGCTTGCTTAGAGTTCAGAATGGAGATTGGGGTTACAATGAGAATAGACTGGAGAAAAGTGTCAGATCTGACTTACAGTTGGAATTAGGGTTACAGGAGAAGCTGGAATTAAAGCTCTGGGTTAGGACCAGGTTGAAATCAAGTAGTGATTCGAGTTGATGGTTAATAAGATTTATCAGGAGACAGTACACTGGTAAGTTATTTAGGTATTTAGGGGACTTGCCAGCCTAGGGGGTGGTGACTGGTTATTAGGGTCCGTTTGTGGCCAGAGTTGGAGAGAAATTAGACAAACTGAGGCAAAGTTCACCCCCTTTGTCCTCCTCCAGCAAACACATGCCTGACAGTTCACCGTGAGGGCCAGCCGTGCCCACGGGGGGGCGCTGTAACCCAACCCGCCAGCGCGGCCTCTCCCCGGAGTCCAGGGCCCTGTGGCCACTAGGCTCCCCGGCCGCGGCTCCGAGTCCAGCAGACTGCCAGGGCTCCTAAGCTGGAATTCCAGCCTCCCCACCCAGGGATCGTGTGACTTCCCGAAAGTAAGCTTGCCTGCCTCTTGGAACCTATTTTCCTGAACAAAAATGGGGCACACAGCACCTTCGTTGAGGATCAAACGAAAGCACCCAACACCCTGCAGACGCCCACTAAGGCCAGCTCTCTTCCTCCTGGGGCCTTGAGGAACCCCCAGGTGTGGGGAGCCGGGTGCTCCTGGGGAAGGCTGAGCCCTGGGGTGGGAGGCAGGGAGGACAGCAGGCTCAGCCTCTCCCACATGCGTTTGGGATCAGGACATCCCTCCCCTCCTCCTCACCCTTTCACGGACAGACCCCACCCCCCAGAACCCACAACGCCCCCCTCACACTGGAGTGGGCTCTATGCTAGCAGGTTTACTTTTTGTTGGTTTATGCTTTTTTATTTTTTAAAGCAGCAATTCAGCTAACTTGTTTTTAAGCAGCACTGCGATCTTCCTTCCTGAGGTTAAACAGGCTCACCCGCAGATTCTCATCCCTTCCTCCCGCCCTGCAGATGACACAGCAAGTCATGGGACTCCCAGAAAGCCAGGGCAGAGAGGGGAATGGAAGATTCCCTGGGTGACACCCTGGCTTTGCAGAGAGGTTGTCCCAAGGCCCCACAGCAAGTCGAGCAAGCAATGCCCTTCCCCGGGTTCATGCAGTTCCCTGCAGTGGGGCATGTAGACTGAGCTTCTAGGAGGTGAGGAGGGAGGGGGGTGAGGGTGAGGGTGGTGGAGCTGAGGTGGCAGCCCAGTACATCCCTCAGGAGCTCAGAGCCTAGAGGGAAAGCCATCTGCCCACTGAGCAGCAGGCCAAGGGCAAGCCAGGAAGGTGTTAGACCAAGCGGTTGTTTTGGTAGCACCAGTCAGAGATAGCTGGTGGGGGGGAAGCAGAGTGTCTTAATTCTGGATTTAATAGAGGATTCAAACGAATTAACACTTGTGGAGAGAAGGAGGAAGCTCCTGACTGAGGGAACTGCGTGAGCAAAGGAAAGGAGGGGGAGATTACAGGTATCGGCCCCCCACATCCTCCCCCTGCCTGGCAGTAACACCAGCTAGTTGGTGGACAGGCACTGGGCTTGCAGCTGTATTACCCTCTTCAGCCCTTACAACCGTGCCATGAGATAGACACTATCATTTCCCCTACTTTATAGATGAAGACATTGAGGCACAGAGACGTTAAGAGATTTGCCCAAGGTCACACAGTAAAAAAACCAAGGTTTGAACCTGTACAGTAGCAAGTTAAACTGCCCAGCTACCTTTGCAGGTGAGAAGGGACCCAGAGGAGGAAAAACCGAGAAATGGAAAAGAGAAGGCCTCCAGGGAATCCAGAGGAGGGCTCCAGGCCCCTCAGGCTGGAGCTAGGAAGAGGCCTGGGGCTCCCCACCCCTGCCCTGAGGACCGTGTCTGTACTCCCTTGCGTTCTAGTGCTCAGACAGGCCTGGGGTGGAAGCTTGAGAGGCCAACGAGCCCAAGTCCAAACCCCACTCCCAAGAGAGGCAGAAACAAGGGCATCCCTGGCCACACCTGCAAGGAGCAGGGGCCTCTGACCTCCCCACCCTTCCCTCCCAAATGCAAGCCCTCTGTGGGTTCCTCAGACCTCTGTGGCCTTGTGTACCCACCTGACACTGGCCCTCGGGTGGAAATGAAGCTCCCTGGGGCGACCCCAGCTGACCAATTGCAGCACTGTGGAAACTGACGCATAGGTCAAGTAGTGACCACCCCAGATCTCCCACGTGGGGGGAAGAGGGCAGTGAACGAACACAGGAAGCCTGCTGGGCTCACTTCAGAAGGGCTCCCAGAAAGGGCAGGCAAGAAAGCGGGCTTCGGGGTCAGGCCTTTCAGGCACCCCCCATCTCCACATCTGCCGGAACCCAGTATCTTCCCTGAGATGCCAGCCCCAAGCCCCACGCCCCGACCCGCCTCAGGTGCAGTGACCACAGATGCAGCCCGGAATCTGCACGTGGACCCCCCGGGATTCCGAGGCCCTGTCAGGGCAGGAGCCATTTCTAACCCCCTCGGAGCCCCAGGACAGGGTCCCCCAGAACGGTTCTGCTGACAGGGGCCATCCAGCCCCCCCCCCCACCTGGATTCTAGTACCAGGAATCCAACCTAAATTCACCCGCGGGGGCCCAGGGTTCCTGCAGCACCTTCTCCCCACCCCCAACCACCATGAAACTCCGTAGAGCAGAGAGTCGATTACATATAATAAGTGAGTGATCACTGCCGTTTCCTCTTTTGGGTAAATCTGAATATTCAGGGTCGCTTAAGGCCAAGAACTCTAGGATTTTCAAGGCATAATGCTTATCCTCACCCCCAGCCACACATACACACACACACATACACAAACAGGCCTACCCCACTGCACCCCATGAACATATAATATACCCTGTACACACATACACAAACACATGTATAAACATTTCTACATAAACACACAGAAGAATGCAGACACACTCAACACACAGACACACACACACATACACACATACACACACTGCACCCCAGGCTTTGCAGTTATTGTTTCCAGCAACCAGCCAACAAATTCTTGATACAAGGCGGCCCGTGAGATGAAGGCTTAACACACACGGCCTCAGCTCACTCCCAGGGATGCTTCTAGATGTAATCTCAGTATTCAGATCACATCGCAATACAGGCACAAGCATGGGGTTTGTGGTTCTGTTTTTCAAACTTATCAGACTACATGCTCCCCATTCCTACCCCCTCCCTCATGCCCCCCACCCCTACCCATGCCCACTATGATAGAGCCAGGTTCAAATCCTAGCTCAGCCACCTCAAACTTTCTAGGAGAGTGATAACACCTACCTCCTAGGTAGGTGAGAAGCAAACTGGAGTGCCTGGAAATTTTGGGACAGGACACCAGTCACCCTCAGCTAGAGCCTGGATGCACCCTGGGCCTCCACCCCTGCCCTTCTGCCTCCTACAGCCTCCTCCTCACCTTCCCTTCCTCCCCTCCCACCCTTCCCACCAGATCCTGGGTGGGTCCTCAGAATATCTAAATTTGGGGTTGCATCTGCCTCATGCGACTGCATTTAAGGAAAACTTCAAGGTGAAATTCAAGCACGTGAGATGACAGAAAGATGAAGGGTTTTATAAGCTGTCATGTGCTGCCCATCACATGTTTGCCTTCAGCCACCCACAGGACAGGGTCCTGGAAAGAGCGGTCCCCTCTAGAAGCCAACTGTGAGAAAACAGGCTGCACGGTGCTGGGCACACAGGGTGTGGTGTTGGTGGCCACTGCCCTAGGCTTGGGATCGGTGAAGGTGGGGCGGCGGCTGCAGGTCTTGGAATGAGTACAGGGACTTCCTTGAATGGTGCAACTAGCCAGGGTCAGGCCTGGCCCCAGCCCATCAGCTCAGCAGGGGGTGCTGGGCCACACCAGGGGTCCTAGGACAAGTTCAATTCAAAGTTCATCCACTGACTCACTGTGCGTCTTGCAGGCAGGATGGTCTAATGGCCACGGGGCGAGCCACTGACCACTTGCTTCACCTTCCTCAGCCTGGCATGTGCCCCCTGTAAAGTGAGGAACACAGCCTGGGAATGTCTACTTAGCAGATTTCCTTGGGAGGAGTCTGGCTCCAACATGCTGCTAAGGCCACTGTGATTCCACGACCCCAGTCTCACCGCAGGGCGGCTTCCTTCCTTCCTTCTGCGCTGGGGAGGCTCTGGGCCAGACGGAGCAAGAATGATCGTCCAGGGGCAGACACACAGGGCCAAGCCCATGCCACCCAGGCCCGCCCGCCTCTGCCAGGCAGCTCCACCTTCCAGCCCTGGCTACCTCTGTGCCATCCCTGCCCCCAACCCAATCCGGGCTATGGCCCTCTTACCCGCGGACCCTCCTGCCTGCAGACCAGAAACAGTCTCCAAAACAAATCCACACTAATGCACTGCAGACAGGCCGGCACATCTGCTTAGCAGAAGTCCCCTGCAGACCTCACGGGCATCTCTGTGGGCTCCCGCAGGCTCGGACCCTGGGGGTTGGGTGGGGGGAGGGAGCCAAAGTTGGTCTCAAGGTTCACTTTAAAATACTGAGGCTTTATCCCTGGCAAATACAGAGCACCCATGCCCCTCTCCACCCCTCCAACTCACAGGCCCAGGAGAGAGAGGTCCAGCTTGCAGGGGTGGATGGGGAGGGGTGGGGTCACCAAGGAAATGGCCTTTTTCTTGCCTCCGCCTTTTCTCCAGCCCCAAGCTAGAGGCCAACGGCACCCTAAGAGGTCCAAGCAGCCCCAAACATCTGGGGGAGTCCGGGGGGACTGGTGGTTTAGGCAGCAACAAAAGGCGAGGGGCTCCTTGTTGACAAATTGCTTCCCCACCCCCATCCGCTGCCAGCGCCCAGTCTTGGGCCTCTGGCCCTGACCTCTGTTTTCCTGGGGTTCCCGGAGGTAGAAGGACAGTGACCTCCAGCTGGGCGAGGGCCTCAGGGGGCCTGCAGTGTGCCCTTCTCCCCCAAGGCCCGCCAAGCCCCTGGCCACGCCAAGGCAAGCAGCTGCCCCTTCACCGCGGCTTGTAAAAGATCGGCATCGCCGCGCCCAGGGAGGAGGGCGGGCAGGTGGCCGGGCGTTCCAGACCGCCTCGCGGGGGTGGGATCCTTAAGGAAACCGAGTCCCCGGAAAGGCTGCCTCCCCTGCCCCAGGCTGAACTCCGGACCCAGGCCAGGCCCGGGGGCACGCGGGAGGTAGGGGGAGCGGTTTTGCTTCGGGTAAAAGACCAGATCTAGGAAACTTCATGCCTCCAACACTGGGGGGTTGTCTGGACTTGAGGGTGGGGGTTCAGGGAGACTCAGACACACAGCGTTGAGCGGAGGGAGAGGGAGAGGGGAGAGCAAACATAAAAGGGACGCAAACCCCAAGAAACAGAGCACGGGGGCAGAGGGGACAAACAGAAAGAAAGGGAAAGGAAACCGCTGGAGAGATACGGACACACGGAGACAGAAACGGAGACGGGGACATAAAGGAGGCAGAAACTTCCGCGAGCGGAGAAGCTCGGAGCGCGGCGAGGCCGGGGGACGCGCGAGCCCCGCGGCCCAGCCTCTCCCGCGAGCGCTCGCCGGCCCGCCCGCGACCCGCCCGGCATTCGCTCGGGCCACGCATCTCCCTCCCGCTTTCTCTCTGGGTCACGGAAACTCCCACCAAGAAATGGAAACCCGAGGCGAGTCTGGGGGCGAATTCGGGGCGCAGCGGTGGCCCCTGGCCATCGCGTGCCGCGCCCACGTCCTCCGCTGCCGGCGCCCAGGCACACAGCGGGCGCTCCGCCGACGGGCCTGGGCGGGGGCGAAGCTCGGAGCCGGCGGCGCGGCGCTGCCCCCGCGGCCGAAGCCTCTGGAAGCCGGGCGCCCTCGTGCCGGCCCGGGCGGGACTTACCGCGCGCGCGGCGGCGGCGGGGAAGGCGCGCGCCTGCCGGCTCCTGCGGAGCTCTCTGTGGGCCGCGGGGGTCGCGGGCCGTGCGCCCCCGGGAGGCTCGAGGAGGCGGCCGGCAGGGCTGGCGGAGGCTCGGCTGGGCTGCGCTGCGCGCCGTCTGCGGCCCCGGGCGGGCGCGCGGTGCGGGGGAGCGGCGAGCGGAGCGGCTCCGACGTCAGGGGTGTCTCCGCTCCAAATAGGGAGCGAGGGCGGGGGCAGCGGAGGGGAGGGACGCGAGAAAGAAAGAGCAGGCGGGCGCGCAGGAGGGGGCTCCTCGGCCGCCCGGGGCCCCGGCCCAGCGCGCCCTCCCTCGGGAAGCGCCCTCCCCTCGCCCGGCGCCCGAGCGCCGGGGCCCTTCTCCCCGCCGGCGGGCGAGCCCCGGGCCGGGCTTCCGAGGGGTCCGACGGCGCGGCGGAGCTGCCGGAGCCTCCTGGCTGGCACCCTAGGGGCAGGGCAGCGAGCGGGGCGTCCGGGCTCGTTCAGAAGCGCCGTCCGTTCCGGTTTCCTTGCGCATGGACTTCTCGCCGCCTGACTTTCCCGAGGCGAGGCTGTTAGGCAGTTGCCAGGCCTCGGGGCAGCAAAAAAGGGAGGTGTTCTTTTTGGGGACAACCACACATTGCAGTCTTGCTCCAAAAGTTTGACGCTCCGGTCCACCCAGTCCCGGCACCCGGAGGCCGCCCTCCTCACTCCTCAGATCTTGCCGCCGAAGAGGAGCGGGGTCGTGGTGCGCCCATCCTATCCGCTCCCGGGTATGTGATCCCGGTGAGGTCCGTGCTCTTTGCACCCTAGTGTCACTCGACCTCCGCCCAGTTTCCACTTGGCACCAGGCACTTGGCTTAAACATCCCGAGATGGAAGCGTGAGCACCCGGCGCAGCGTTCAGCCTCACCTCGGGGATACCCAACTAACAGTCAGCTCTTGGGTGGATGCAGTAGTGCCCTCTGTCCTGTGTGCCCAATGGAATGAGGAGATAATACTGGTCCTGGACAGTGGTGGCCCCGTGACACCACGTGGGACACAACTGTGGGATTTCGGGGATTTGTTTTCAGTCCTAATTGTCTGTGTGTGCAGCCCAGCCCTGCTCATCTGGATGTCACTTGGTTGCTGCACACTGTGGGTGGCCTGGGGGCCTGCTGGTAACTCCATGGTACTGGTGCATGACGCGCTCTCTGAGTCCAGTGCCCCCCCACGCCTCCTAGCTCTCACTTACACTCTTCCTTCTGCCTGGGTTCCCTTCCCCTTCTTTCATCTCCTGGCAAACACATCTTCCCTCAGGTGGCAGCAACCTCTCCCTCCTCCAGGCGTGATCCTGGAGCACTTGTGCATCCCTCTGTTGATGTTAATTTCCCTCTGGGATAGTGTGTACATTCCTCCATCAGTCGCAGGCTGCCTGAGGCCAGGAGCATGGGTTTATTTCAGCGTCCTCAGTGCTTATGTGGCACCAGATAAGGTGTACAATAAATTTGTTGAACAAAATAATTTTTCGCTGCAGACCAGTCTTTCCATAATGATTTTAATAACAACAGTTAAAGTAGCTTACACATATTGAGCACCTTACGGTGTGCCCAGTCCATTCTAAGCACTCTCCAATCTCACAACAATTCTAAGAGAGAGATAGTATTGTTCTGCTATTATAATTATAAGCAAAAACAAACAGAAACAAACAAACAAACAAAAAACGGAGGCCTAGAGAGAGGTTAAGTAACTCTCCTGGAGGCACAGTGAGTGGTGATGTCAGCCAACGTTCAGGGGACGAATGGGTGCCCAAGTTGCTCAGGCCCCACTGTAGAGCTGAGAGTAGACACTGGTGGACCCTGGACAGAGTGGAGAGTGGGTAGACTACCTTTTCTAAGCACCCACTCCCACACTGCAAGAAGTGAATTGTGGAGCCTAATGAGCTGTTGGCCAGATTGCACCCAGAGCCAGGAGAAGCTAGGGGTACCCACTTCCCGCCAGTGCCCTTCAACATGCAGCTGCCACCCTCTGCAACACAGGGAAGTCCCCAAACCATCTCAACTGCCGAAGCAAGGATGTGGGGTTTGGGGTTGAGTCACAGCTGTCTGGTGAAAACTGGTAACCACAGGAGGGCTCGAGTGTAGGGAAGGGGTCTAAGGTGATTGTTAAAAATACTGACAGCCGCCATTATGTACCAGGCATTATGCTAAGCACTAGGTCAGATGCTTGCTTTATCTCATCTAATCCTTACCACATCCCTGCCATTATCCCCAACTTCAGGCAAAAATTCTGAGACTTCAGATACCATACTGCTGGTGACTGCCCAAGCCAGGATTCAAACCAAGACCCATCAACTCCCAAGTCTGCTCCTTTGTGGCCCAAGCCCTCCTGGCTGCCTCAAAGCCCCTCCCCCTCAAGCCGCAGTGAGGATGCTGCACCCATGGGACCCAGGGTGGTGGAGACCCCAGCAGGAAAGGCAGAACCTGTCACGTCAGAGTCTCCAAGCTCCCAGAGATGCACCTGGTTGGCAGTGGTGCTCCAGCTGCCCCGACAGGTCTGGCTGGCACAGGGCACAGGCCTGAGGCCTGAGGCTGGATCCCACTGGCCCTATGCCAGCCTCTTGGGGCCAAGGTAATGTGGGGCCCAGAGCTGGGGCCGAGGGCTGAAAACCCCTCTCCCCAGCTCGTTAGCAAACATCTGGGCTCAGGAAAATGACTGACCTGGAATGTGAGTCGGCTGTGGGGAGCTGCTGCCTTCCCGAGTCCCGGGAATGTGAGCTCCCGGGAATGTGAGCTCCCGCAGGGCACTGGCTCGAGCCAGCTGTTTCCTCTAATCCCGTCAACCCGGCCTCGACGGGGGTCCCAACCTTTGTGCTCTTGCCAGAGAGGGAGAATGAAAACAAGCAAAAGGTCTTCCTTCTCTGTCTGGGCGACTGAATCAGAGGGTTGATGCCAGGGCCGGGCCCAGGAGAACCAGTCCCTTCTGCCTCTGGGAAAGAAAGACCAAGAGAATCACAGATCTGGAGCTGGGAGGGGCCTTTAGGATTCATGAGGGAAGGTTCTGGAGTCTTCCTGCTGGGGTTTGAATACATGCTCCATCACCTACTGACTATGGGATTCTGTGCAAGTCATTTCTCCTCTGAGCCTCGATTTCTGAATCTGTAGAGTGCAGTTAACAAGGGTATCTACTCCACAGAGTTGTGGTCAGGACCCATTCATTTATTTAACAAATATTTATCGAGTGCCTGCTCTGTGCCAGACAGGCACAGACGCGTTAAGGAGAAAAAGGAGGTTCCAGATCTCTTGAAATTTATGTTTTCTACGGGGAGATGGATCATGTAAGAGTAATCAGATGAATGGTTTCTTTCTCATCATCAAAGTGTTACGAAGGAACTAAGCCAGAGTGGTGATGTGATGGGGAGAGGCTAATTTATTGGGAAGCCTCAGAAAACATCTCAAAAAGGTAATGTTTAAGGTGAGATTATGATGAGAAGGAGCCAGAATTCAAGGAGATAAATGGATGCACAGTGCTCGGCACGGTTCCTGGAAAATAGCACAAGCTCCATAAAATGAAAGCTATTTTAGGGAGGTTGGTATGTATCACAGGGAAAGCTCTGGAGTCAGATGCCCTGGATCCAATCCAGGCTTTAATGCAAAGCTTCCTCACCTTACTCAAGTAATGGACTTCCTGAGCATCGGTTTTCTCATCTGTAAATTAGGAATTTTAAAAGCACCCACCCCTGGGATGGCTGTGAGGATTCACCTTGACATGTATATACATGGAACACAGAGCCTGATGTGTGCTCAACTCTCAGGACACAGTAGACACTGGGTCATTGCTTCCCAAAGAGGACAAGGAGTTGCCCAGGTTCACCGAGCCAGTTAGCAGCAGATCCAGGGCCAGACTTTGAGCCCATTCCCCAGGGCTGTGTCCTCTTGCCTCTTCCTTCTATGGCTGTTGGGCTTAGGAAGCCTCTGGGTTCCATCTTGGCTTCTGTCCAGAGAAAGCAGGAGAAGGTGGTGATGGATGCACTACAAAGGTCTGTTCCCCAGAGGGCTGGAGAGGTGCAGGAAGTGTGGCCTTGGCCAGGACTGGAAAGAAGAGAAGTGGGCTCCTTTGGCCCCACGGAAAAATTAAAAATGCCCTTAGAAGGTAGGGTGGAAGACCAAGAATCAAGTATAAAGATCAGATGCCAAGAATGGGGGAGAGGAGGGGAAAGAAGAGGGTCAGAGATGAGAGCTAAATTCCAGGAATTTTGGAGTGGAACTGTAACCCCAAGTTTGTCTGCCTCCAACGACTGTCCTTTTTCCCCACCAGAGAGGCACAGTATAGAAGGATGGTCACAGCTGTTTCCTAATATATAACAATGAACATACTGCCTTTACCCTCCTAAAATCCATAGGGTAGCACCTGACACTGGGAAGGCTCAATAAATGTTAGCTAGTATTATTACTGGCTAGTATTACTACTAGTATTATTTTGTTACTCTGGCCAAATTACCAGAAAGATGGCCTAAATGCCAGGGAGGGGGGCACCAGGGACTAACAGGGAATAAGCCTACCCTCCCCAACCACTGGTTCTGCTCCGCACTTATTTGCTTGCCCTCCCTCCCCTTCTTGCTTTCTTCAAGCTGGGACTGCGACACACACACACACACACACACACACACACACACACTCCTGTAAAAGCCACTGGTTTCCATGTGACAGCACCAGAGCTGGGCTCCCAGGAAAACTGCCACACACACACACACACACACACACAAACTGCCACACACACACACACACATACACACACACCCTCCCTCCTGTAAAAGCCACTGCTGGGCTGCCCCACACACACACCCTCCTGTAAAAGCCACTGTGGTTTCCATGTGACAGCACCAGAGCTGGGCTCCCAGGAAAGGGCCTCTTGCCTGGGATTGCTACAGGAAGCCACTTGTCAACATAGTTGCCATGGTGGCGGGCAGCCTTCAGTTCTCTTATTCATTCAGGCTGGAAACTAGGCAAATCAATTCTTTTATAATGTGCCCTCTCACTTTTTCTCTTTCATTTCTCAGCTCCAGTGGTCCACACATATCCTCGTGTGTACATTTAATGTCCCACAGGACAGCAATTTTTCCTTAAATGTTTTGTGTTCCAGAAAATTTCATTGAACAATTCCCTTTATGGGGACATGGGAATTGTAGAAAAAGAAGATATGAAAGAACATCTTCTGGGGGTCTGCCCAGCCCCCCAGAAGAGAGCGTGCACCTAGACAGGCTCAGGACCCAGCAGCCATGCGAGTTCCCCAGGAACCTGCCCTCCTGGCCACAGCAGATTAGACCCTAGCAGACACCTGACCCAGGCTAAGCCAATCAGGTCCTCTCTCTGGAGAATATGCACTGCACAGGTGCTGGCAGGGAACTGGGTCTCATTCAGGGCAGAATTCTGGACAACTTTGGCTATGGAAGAAGCTAAAGAGGGCTTGGTTCTTGCCTTGTGAGTCCTCCATGTTCACCTTTGCCTTGGATTCTACCACTACTCCAGTTTCTTACAGTAGTTCTCCTGTTTCCTTAAGCTGATTTGAAGGAGTTTCTGTTACTTGCCTCCCAGAGAGTCTTGATTAAAACAATCAATATATTTTTTGAACACCTCCCAAGTGTCCAGCACAGTGCAAGGTATGTACTAGAAACAGAATAAGGCCTGAAGTCTTGCCCTCTAAGGGAAGAGGGCAGACACAGAAATAATGGAAAATAGTGGAGCAAAGGAAAAGCTCATTGCCAAGGAAGTTGCTGAGCCATAAGGGCCCCAGGAATTCAGAGGGGAGAAATGCCAGGGGCTGATGTGGCTAGGAAAGGTTTGCTGGAGGAGATGGGATTTGAGCGGGGGCTTGAGATATGAGCAGACTTGGGCAAGTAGAGAAAGCAGTCTATGCCAAGTAAGAAAGAGGGATTTACATATGACAAACAGGTGGCTCTCAAACCTCCAACATATTATGGAGCCATCATTAACACAACACTTTCCTGACTTGTCCAGAAACAGCCTTAGAATCATTTCAACACAGTTCCTCTAAGCAGTCACCACCAAATGGATATGTTTGGCTTGTAAGATGAAATTTATTTGTTTGAATGAATTTGTCATTCCTAAGAAAGTGTGTTTCTGGATTAACTAGTTTGATTGAAATAAGGATAATAGTTACTCAGCAAATATTTGAGCATCTACTATGTACAAGGCTCTATTCAGGTGCTGAGGATACAGCAGTAAACAAAACCAATAAAAATCCTTTTCATGTGCTTTTTTCTATTTGCATATCTTCTTTGATGAGCTGTCTATTCAAGTCTTTTGCCCATTTTTAAATTGCATTGTTTGTCTTTTTGTTGTTAAGTTGAAGGATTTCTTTATAAATTCTCCCTTTTGAGGTAGTATTATTATCACCCCCATTTACAAATTAGAAAGTGGAGGCATGGACAAAGTAAGTAACTTCCAAGGTCCCATAGCTAAGAAGTGGCAGAATCGGAATTCAAACCCAGAAAGTCGGGCTCCAGAGCCCCTGCTCTTAGCCCCTGTGCTACTCAGTGAAGGGGATGGTGGGCATATGGTTGGAGGTGGAGAGAGGAGCTAGACGGTGGAGGGCCTTGAATGCCAGCCTAAGGGATTCAGGTCTATATCTTGCACCTTGCTAAACCACCAAAAATTACTAAACAGGAAATATGTATAAAATAATATTAAGAATGGAAGGAGGAGAAAGACTGGAGGCTGGGAGGCCATTTGGAAGACTTGCAGAGATTCTGGCAAGGCGAAAGAAATCCCCCTTGACTGACCTGATGCTCTGCAGATAATAGGGCAGGGCTAAAAAGAAGTTTAATGGCCAAGTTGTGAAGCAACTGCAAAGGAGTCAAGAACCTTAATAGCTGTGGCTGCTGATTGACACGTTCTATGCTGCACCTTCTGTGGCTCTTTTTGCTAGCCTTCAACAAAGGAATCTAAGTGGGTTAAGGAAAGCTCTATAGTCACCTTTATAATATTTGACAGGAGGACTTTTCATGGTAAAACAAGTACTGTGTGGGTTTTATACGTGAAGTCTACCATAGGGAGAAGACGATGGCAATCTGGGACAGTGGTGGGCCTTTTCTTTACTTCTGTAGGATGAAAGACTCTATCTTATGATAGCTATCACTACTGCTATACCTCCAATTTAATTGGGGACAATTCTTTTGGTCATAATTTATTAAATGATTATATTCTA
>PVKY010000387.1:0-51653 GCA_004027775.1 Bradypus variegatus | reverse complement strand
TCCCTTTCCTCAGCTGCTACTAATATGTTTGGTTCTTCTGAAGAAGCTGAGACCACACTGGGGTAAGACCCTCACTTCAAGTGGCAACTAGCATCGTGCCCAGCAGCTACCTGCCCAGCACCCACCCATGCTGCGGCCTCCATCTCTGACCTCACCTCATCTACTTGGTCCTCATCTGCCAAGACAATGAGGCCACTGACAGTGAGGATAAAATCAATGCAGCTGGTGTAAATGTTGAACCTTTCTGGCCTGGCTTGTTTGCAACACTGGGAACCTTATCTGCAATGTAGGGGCTGGTGGACCTGCCCTACCAGCAAGCGATGCATGATTGGAAGGTCCTGTCCCCTTCACCACTGCTGCTCCAGTGAGGAGAAGAAAGGAAAGCAAAGAAAGAAGAATCAAAAAAGTCTGATGATATGGGCTTTAGTCTTTTTTACTAAACCCCTTGTGTAATGTGTTCAATAAATAGCTGAACTAAAAAAAAAATGGAATGAAGTACTGATACATGCTACAACATGGATGAACCTCAAAAACATTATGCTAAGTGAAAAAAAGCCAGTCACAAAAGACCAAGTGAATGGTATGAGGGAAAGGGGGAGAGTCTGCTAAAGTGTATGGGGCTTCTTTTGAGATGATGAAATGTTCTAAACTTAGATTGTAGTGATGATTATACAACTCTGCAAATGTGCTAAAAACCAATGAACTGCACACTTCAAATGAATTTTATGGTATGTGAATTGCATCTCAATGAAGTTGTTTAAGAAATTCCTTGCTACCACTTGCTACCATGACCAATATGTCTTACCCAGGTTCAGTCCCCATGTGGGCCTGGATGAAAATTTTTCTGAGATTGCTGGTTCAGGGAGTGTAAGCATACTACACTTCACTAAGTGCTGCCAAGTGACTTTCTGGAATGACGACACCAGTTTGCATTCCCACCAGCTGTGCAGAAAAATTATCATCCATCCATCTTTCTAACTTTTACCATCTGTTCCAGTTTGAATGTATTGTGTCCCCCAAAACACCATTATCTTTGATGCAATCTTGTGTGAGCAGACATATTAGTGTTGATTAGATTGTAATTCTTTGAGTGTTTCCATGAGGATGGGACCTGCCCAACTGTAGATGATAACTCTGATTGGATGATTTCCATAGAGGCGTGGCCCCACCCATACAGCATGGGCCTTGATTAGTTCAGACAGAGAGAGTGAGCTTGCTACAGCCAAGAGGGACATTTTGAAGAATGCATGGAAGCTGATAGAGTAGCAGTAGCTGATACAGACATTTTGAAGATGACTGTTGGAAGCTGATGGAGACCTTTTGGAGAAGGCCATTTTGAAACACAACCTGAGAACAAGCAGATGCCAGCCACTTGCCTTCCTAGCTAACAGAGGTTTTCCGGATGCCACTGGCCATCCTCCAGTGAAGGTATCCGATTGCTGATGCATTATCTTGGACACTTTATGGCCTGAAGACTGTAACTGTGTAACCAAATAAAACCCCTTTTATAAAAGCCAATCTATTTCTGGTGTTTTGCATTCCCACAGCATTAACAAACCAGAACACCATCCAAATGGTATAGAGTTTTTTACTTTTTACTTCTGTATTTAACAGTGACTTTAATAATTCAGGTAATTGTACAGCTTGACCAAACACTAACCACCTCCCCTTCTCCCTCCCAGCCTGAGTTGCCACAGTCAGCCCATTGCTTCCAGATTTCCCTAGGTAGAAATCAAGCCTTGGTCATATAAATTTCTTGTCTATATCCTTTGCCCATTTTTGTATTGGCCCTCTGCCTTTTCCCTATTTATTTGCACAGTTTCTTGTATTTTCTAGCTATTAATCTCTTGTTGATATTAGATGTTGGTGTAAATATCTACTCCCAATCTGTCTATGTGTGGAGTCTTTTATTGAACAGAAATTAATTTTGGTAAAGTAGAAGCCATCATAAGTGTTTTGTCTTCTGATTTGTAATTTGGGAGTCTTATTTAAGAAATCTTTCTCCAATTCTAGATACAAATGTATTCTTCAGCATTAAGGTCTGCAGGCCATCTGGACTTGAGTGTAAGTCTGGATTCTAGTTATATTTCCCTCCATAAAATTGGCCTGTTTTTTTCAACGCTGTCACTGAGGAAATGGCATCATTTCCCTACCGATTTGTGGGCCTCCTTTATCATAATTCAAGTTCCATAAATACAAGGGTCTCTTCCTGAGATTCTATTTTGTTACTTTAGTCCGTTAGTCTGCTCCACTATCAGTACAGTACTGCTTTTATTACTGTGACTTTGTAGTGTTTCTTCTTATCTGGTAGGGCAAGTCCCTGCTCTCTGGAAACATCTTCCACTCCATGGTATGGTGGAAGAGGGTAGAACTAAAATTTGGTTCGGTCTGTTTAGGTTTCATTTATTCTCTTTGAAATAAATGATCAGAATTTCAAATTCATCTTCTAACTCTGCTCCTCTCCAAAGTGGCATCTGGGTATAGAAGGGAGGGCTTATGTGACATCCTAAAGTCAGAAGGAAGGGGTGCTCTGGCCTACACTGGTTCTTGGTTGTGCACTAGTTGGAAACTTCTGGGTATGGCTGGCTCAGCTGTATACCTGGGCATTCTGCCAACATTTGCTTCTAAAGCCGATGAGTTCGTGGTCTTGCCTTTTTTTTTTTTTAGTTCTGACAGGGTCTTGTGCCCCTCCCTACCTGCCAAATTGGCCTCGTCTCTACAACTCTGTTTGGTGCTGCAGAACTCACTGGTTCTCTGCCTCATCCTCCATCAGGCCCAGAGGCTCTCTACTCAGTATCCCCACCATTCAGGGACCAAGGAAGCCCTCCTCCTGATCTTGCACTCCACCCTCTTAATGCTCTTGGGGCTACAGTGAGTCCTTCTCAAGTCCCACTAGGGAAAAGGGCAAAAGCGTCTTTGCCCTCAGTACCTCAATTTATCTATTGTTCCTCCATCCCCAAGGCCTCAAGAAGTCCCAGAGTAGATTGATTTTATCCTCTTTACTCTCCTGTCTCTACTCCTACATTTCCACAATCCATCAGGACAGGAGGAGGAATATCTCCCTGTTGCTTTATTTCCTTTCATTGTTTGGGACTTTAATTTCCTAGTGGGATTTTCACTTATTTAGTAGAATTTAATAATGAAATTATCTGGGACATTTTTACACAGGAGTCCTTGGATTTGGGCTGTTATGTGGTACTCATTTCATAATCTCCAATTGACTAAGTTTAACAGCTTGGCTGGGTATAATTCAAGAACAAATTTCAGTCCAGAGAATGGTATGGATTTGTAGAAAATATTGTTTACTAACCAATTTAATGTGTTTTTCCAGGTAGCTCGCTATTGCTCCCTACTGCCACTGGAAGGTAAATGACAGTGGTGGTAGACATCGAAGGAGGGCTCATTTAACCAGAAAGGACTTCTCTAATTCTCTGCTAATCTCTCCTGAAGGAATACCCATGCCTATAGTTGACCATGGAAAAGAAAAGGAAAGGATTTCTGGAGAAAGTGGAAGCTTTGTCCTCACTGCCTAGCCTTTTGTTAAAGGACATCAGTTGCTCCAGTCACTAGGTGGGGGTGATACATTTATAAAAACGTTGTACATCTGTGCTCAGTACACACTTCTCTCTGCATTTCCTCCCATGATATTGCTGGTGCCAAGCTGTACAGTGAGAGAGGTAAGTGGTGCCTAGTAAGTTTTGGTGCTTGGGGGCAAGGAGACAAGCCCATGTAGGTCTTTAGCTCTGCGAAGCTCCAACACAACTTTTATTAGAAAGGCTTGTCCTGGGACATGCAATCACCCAACTACTAATACCTGACCATAACAAAACAGAACTCTTAATTCCCCACCCCAAACTTATCCCTCCTTCAAATTCCCATCTCAGTTAATGACACCATGAGCCACCCAGTTTGTCAAGTCTGAAATCTAAGAGTCATTGTTTTGGACTGAATTGTTGTGTTTCCCTAAAAAGTTATGTTCAAGTCCTATCCCCTGGTCCTGTGAATGTGATCCAATTTGGAAATCAGCTCTTTGAGGATATTAGTTAAGATGAGGCTAAACTGAATTAGAGTGAGCTCTAATCCAATATGACTGGTGTCCTTAACAAGGAGAGGAAATTGGGACACAGAGAAGCTGGCCATGTGATGGTTGGAGGCAGAGATTGAGTTATGCTACCACCAGTATCCTAAAGACTTCAGAGGAAGGATGACCCTGCCAGCGCCTTGATTTCAGACTTCAAGCCTGCAAAATTGTGAGAATAAATTTCTGTCATTTTAAGCCATTCACTGTGTGGTACTTTGTTATAGCAGCCCTAGCAAACTGAGACAGTCCTGGAATCTTCTTCCCTCACTCTCCATATGCAGTCCATCAGAAGTCCTGCTGGCTTTACCTCCAGAATATTTCCTAAATATATCAATTCTCCATCTTAAGTCCCTAGTCCAAGCCCCATCAGCCCTCACTTGAATTACTCCAATAATCTCCAAACTGATCTTCCTACTTCTTACTCTTTTCTACCATCCATGCACCACAGAACAGCCAGAGTGGTCTTTGAAATATACAAATCAGATCATGTCATCTCCTGCCCAATACTCTCCAAAAGAGTCTCATTATGCTTTAAAAATACAAGCTCATTTTCATGACAAGGCCTATGTGATCCCCTTCTGATGCTCTTCCATCATTCTGTATCATTCTGCCCCTCACTCATGCTCCAGCTGCATGTTCTGTTCCTTGGAAACCCAAAGGATTTTCCTGTCTCAAGACCTTTACACTTACTGAGGGCTTTACAATTACCCGACACACCCCTCCTAGGTCTTCATATAGCTGGCTCCTCAAATAGTCAGGAAGCTTTCCTTGACCATCCAAACTATATTAACTGCCCCCCTCTAGTCACTCCCTAACACATCACCCTGTTTTTTCATTGTAGTACTTTTAAATGATCAAAACTAACTTATCTATATGTTAACCTTTTATTGCCTTTTTGACTACTTTAGAATAATCTCATCAGTGCCTGGAAGAGCATCTGGCTCAGAGTGAGTGATCAATAAATAATTGTTGAATGAACACACGACTTTGTGTGTGTGTGTGTGTGTGTGTGTGTGTGTGTGTGTATGGCTCACTCACAGAATTCATAGGGGAGAGGTGACTGGCAGAGTAGGATTGGGGAATTCCCAATAATATCATTAATACATCTCTTCAAAAATCTCTGGGGATTTAGCACAAGTGTTAGCCACTACCAGATCTGCCTCACCCCCTGTGATACATGGCTAACACCAGGGCTCTCTCCCCACAGAGTACCCACACTCCCCTCTCTCCAGATGCCGGGTACACACCCTCTTCAGTGCAATACACCTGTGCTCCCCAGCGTGCACATCCCGCTCTCTCCTCAGTAAGGACATGTTCTCCCCTCAGTCCATCATATTCTGCCTTCTCTGCATTCTCCTTTTGAATCTTAGGGATCTTTTATTGAATTACTCCAGCTTTATTGGTTGAGGGCTCAGGGCAGGGGTGGACTGCATACATGGACCCTCCGTTGGGCACAGGTGGCGGGGCTGAGCTTCGTGGGTAGGGGCAGGTGCATTAGGATGTTCCTGCTGTGCAGCTTGGTGATGCCAAGGGCCCCTTCCATGTACACGGGACAGGAGTACACGGCCAGGCCGGCTCGGGGTGGCAGGTCCTTGGTGCTCCGGGCCCGAGCGCTGACGCTGACCGGAGGCAGAGGGCTGGGCTGGCTGGAGGAACTGTCCTGCAAGACCCCAGCTATCGGGTCCCACTCGGCGTGCAGGAGCTGTAGCCCAATCAGAAGCAGACCCATCTCTGGAACCGGGGGATTTGGGCCATTCTCCACCTGGGGGCGCCAGAGATCGGTCAGGAAAGGCTAGGAAGCTGGGGGTCGTGATGGAGCCGGATCCGAGAACCAGGCGGGGTCACGAATGGGTAAGCTCACGAAGAGGCAACATAGGGTAACTGTGGTGTTGGGGACTTTGGGGGCGCGATTGGGAACGAAGGGGCGGCGCGAAAATACCCAGAGGTGCAGAGGGTTGCTATTCAGCTCCTGACGTTTTTGCGGTGCTTGATTGAAGCCTGAGCCTTGGCTACCAGGAAGATTCCGGCTGGGCGGATACGCGCCCAGGGCGGCCGTTGCTAACGCAGCCTCCCAACGCAGTGCCAGCAGCAGGCGGCGCGGGCGGCGAAAGGCTGAAAGGTGGAAGACGCGCTCTGATACTTGGGTGCCCGAGCCCGCAGCCAGGTAGCGGGTCAACAGCTGTCCACGGCGCGACGGCTGTCGCAGCCAGTGCCAGGGCGGCTGCGAGCCGGCAGGCGCATGGGGTCGCCAAGGCGGAGGTAAGCGACCAGTCCAGAGAGCCTGGGCCACAGCAACACAGCGCCGGGACGGGCACGGGGGGGCGCCTTTCAGCTGCTGCAACAGGCAGGTAAGGTCCCGTTGCAGCGTGCCCACCAGCTCGCTCAGTTCCAACGCCTCAGTCTCTAAGAAGCCCTCCAGAGGCCCCCGCGCAGCCGGCCCCAGCACCGGCCACACGGCGCCCGACTCTCGTTGGCGAGTAGTCGCGGTCAGCAGAGTCTGCAAAGACTCCAGTCTCCGCGCGGCTTGCGCTAGGCGTTGCCGTAGCCGCAGTTCCGCGCGCCGGGCGCCTCCGGGAGCCACCGGAACCCAAGCGGGCGAACTCCGCTGCAGAGCGCTCAAGAGAGCGCGACTCTGGCGTCGCAGCAGCCAGGCCTGGGGGGCCGCACTCAGTCCGCAAACCCGGGGTTCAGGTGGTTTGGGCAGTCGGTGCATCTGGGCCTTGCACTCCGCCATAGCATCCAGCTCCCCTAGCTCTTTGGGTGAAAGTGAGGGGTAAGAGACAGATGGACTCGCCGCACCCCAGACCCGAGGGAGTAGGCCTTTCTCTGCCCCTTTAGACCACCACCCCAAATCTGTGTGAATATTGCCCCCTCATCTACCTTTATCGGCACTGCTGTTCGATACCTGTGGGGCTGGCTTACACTGTACTCCTCCCCACCCCAAAACAGATACCTAACTGGGGCTTACCTGGGCTAGGCATCAGAGTGGCCAGCAGATACTGGGGTGTATGTGGATGGGTCCAGCTCCTGCTGCTGGGGCTCAGGCAGGCTTGGGTGAGGCTTTTCAGGGCCTCCCTGTCCTCGGTGTCCCCCAAACGAGCCCCATAGAAAACTGAAGCTGAGGATGAGGTCAGAGCCCTTCAGTTCCAACCCCTCCATTCCGTAAACCAAAACTGATGAATTGTGCTCTAATCTCTCAGTACCTCCACTCCCACCCCCACCCTCTTTACAAGCTATCCTGGGTGCTGATGACTGCCTGGGGACAGGAAGGGTCTCACCGGCCAGCTCCTGCATGGCAGCACTGGGATTGCTGATGCTGGTCCACAGCTGGTCCTGGGTCTGAAGAACCTGGGTCAGAGTCACCTGGCTCCTGGGAGAAGGGAGCGGGAAGTAGGGTTTCAAATACTGTCTTTATGTTGAGGACTCTCAAATCTTTTCTCTCCAGCCCAAACCTCTCTCCTGAGCTCTGAACTCATGGGGACTCATTAATCATTGCCACTTGGCACCTCAGATATAACTTGCTTTCATGAAACCATCATTTTCTCTAGGAAATCAATTCTACCTCCTATCCCAGTGAATGGCACCCCACTAGTCACCCGGTTGTCCAAGGCAGAAATCTGGGCCCTCTTCCTCACCCCATATTTATTCTCTCTCCCTCCTGTGATTACCTTAGGCCTTACCACTGATGCCACTATCTCTTTCCTGAAGACTGCCCACAGCATCCTAAAGACCATTCTGTTTGCCTCCAGCCCTGCACACTCTGGTCCATTCTTTATACAGGAGGCAGAGTGATCTTTCCAACAAACAAATAGGATCATGTTTCTTCTACTTAAAACCTTTCAGTGGCTTCCCACCATTCTCAGGATAAAATCAGGTCCCTTGCCAAGGCCTAAAAGCTCTTTAGGACCAGCCTCACCTCTGCCTACTCAACACCCAGCATGGCCACCTCAGCCACGCTGAAGTCTTCTCCTTGCTGCTGAGCTTTGTTCCCTCTGCTCAGAAAGGCCCCATTCCCAGCTGATCTGCCTTTGCTTTCAAGGTTCAATTCAGAGTGACATTCCAACATCTTTGGAGGTGCCTTCCTTGATTTCCCCCCTTGCCCTCACACTTTGGGGCATCCCAGAGTGAATTTGTCTTACTCATCCCAGTACATGGAAGATATTCAGTGTTTTCTGACTGACTGACTAGGATGGGAAGGGTCCCTCACCAGCGCCCCCTGTGTGCCTGCAGCCTCAGTCCATAAAGCTGGCGGTGTAACAGGAGGCCATGTAGGAGAAGTAGAGGCAGTGCCTTGGTGGATGGTTGATTGCATTGTCCCTGCTGGGTTACTTCTATGCTGTCGATCAGGACTTGGCTCAACTCCAGGGACTGGTCCCAGAAAACAGGCATGGAGTATTGAGTCAGCACAGCTGGGGATGATAGAGAGTGCTGGGTTAGCACAAGGCAGTTGCTCTCTCCAATATGAGAGCCTGTAGGGAGAGGCTCCTCACCTGGCAAGGAAGCAATAGCCTCTGCAGACACAATAAGCCAAAGACGGAAATCCCTGTGGACTGTGGCCACATTTCTGCTAGCAGCTTGGGCTAAAAGCAGTTCCAGCTCCTGGTCTGAGACCACTAAGGGTCAGACATGGGGATGAGGTCAGGCCTGGGGTAAGGGATCAGACACAGGTCTGGGGATCAGGCTTGAGGCTGGGAATTGGGAGTCAGACACAAGGCCAAGGGGACAGACAGGCTTGGGGCTAAGGGGTCAGCATTGAGGCCTGAGAGTTCAAGCTCAGCCCAAGTGCTAGGGTAGGGTCCTGGCTTCCATCTCTGGGCAGCAGACCCACCCTTGGCTCCGTTAAACAGGTCCAGCAAGGGCTGTAGCAGCTCTTTTGGCCAGTGGGGCATCAGATGACAGTTATCCAGCACCAGCCAGTACCCGTTGTGCATAGCTTGGTATAGAGTGTGGACCACAACTGGGATTGGATCCCAGGCTTCAGAGCCCAGGGCTATCACCTGCAGATGTTTCTGCCCCTAGGGACCAACAGACAGACGGTAGAGTGACTATAGTGATCCTGGGGTGACTCAGGGAACCCAGTGTAATGTCACAAGCAGCCCAAAGGACCCTGAGTAATCCAGTAAGATCCATGAATGATGGGAGGGGATGTCCACATTTGATCCCATCTCATAGAAGCCCCAAGTCACTCTGCAGCCAAGAGGCTAGACTCAAACCTGCTCATGATTGGCAGCCAGTTTCTGGATGACAGTGAGAGGATGCAGCATGGCTGTGGGGTGGCCAGGTGGTGGCAACAAGACCAGCATGGGTTGAATAGCCTGACTGTGCTCCAGGGGCATGGTGGGGGCATCCAGGGTTTCATCCAGTGGCCGGCCCAGGAGGCTGGTGGTGAAATCTACCAGGGTACCTGCCAGGCAGTCAGGTCGCAGCACACGCCACAGGATCAACTTCTGGATGAGGCTGAGGGGATCAGAACCAGGCCCAGGTGCAGGGCCTAGCACTGTGGAAGACAGTGACAGATAAGCCTGCCAAACATTGGAGTGGCCTGCCAGGGATGCACGCAGGCCAGCAAATGGGGGCAGGAGCTCTAACATCCCACATTTGTGCCATGTTCTCGGCCCTATCCAGGCAGGTCGAGCCATACCTGGAACTGGCTTGCTGTGGCCTGTGCTGGGAGAGGCTGCCAGTCCAGGCCAGAGCACCAGCTTCTCCAGCTCTGATGCTTTCCCTGTCACTTGCAGCAGAGCTAAAGCACCCAAAGCACCCACCAAGGGCACTTGGGTGAGGCCCAGGGCAGCCACGGTGCTGCCCAGCAGCTGGCGGGTCAGCTGTGCTCTCAGCTGCAGTAGGTGGCTGGCCAGGTTCTCACCCTGCTGAATCTCACACTGCTTTATGTTGTCCAGAGCCTTCTCGGTGGCTGCCAGCCACTTCTCTGGGCTCATACGGAAAAGTGGCAGCAGGTTCTGCAGTGAGTTTAGGGCCTGAACCAAGGCCATTCCATGCCGGACCACACGCCGATAGGGTGCCCACAATACCACCTCATGCAGCCTCAGGTCTTCTAGCTCCTCACACTGGGCACGCAGCTGACATAGCCTTGTCTGGGCTCTCAGCATGATCCATAGGAACTTAGCTGGTTTCTGGATCTCCAAGTTCTGGACCAACAGCATTGCCAGCAGCTGCTCCTGCATAGTCAACTCATTGCATTGTTCTGGCCTGTTCCCACACAAGAATCTACACTCATCCCCCACCCCCATAACCTGGGTCCCTCCAATGCTCATCTCAACCCATGGACTGGGACCCTTGGCAGCACCTCAGCAGCCTCCATGGCTTCACAGGTATTTAGGGATCTGGTCTTTAGGTCTTGCCAGCGGGTCTCAAGCTCAGGACACTCTATGCACATGATTTCATGCAGCATCTGTTCTTCTAGTACTTCCATGTTCAGGCCCAAGTCCAGCACATTCAGCCCCTTCAGCAGGTTACAGTCTAGCACTAGGGGTCACATGGGTGACACTTAACCCCTTCTCCTCGGCAGAGCCGGGGGGTGGGGTGGGTGGGTGGGCAGTACAGGGAATATGTTTCCCTACTGTGGTCCTGAGCCTGCTCTGGCCAGGGTGTGAAAAGCCCTCTTAAGGCCTTTGTGTGACCACAAGGCTGTGCTGGCAATCTGCCTGATGGGCCTCACCTTTTCTCAAGGCACCGAGTGGGAGCGTAGTGCTCAGATAGAGACAGAAGCCAGGCTGCACCTGGGGTGAGCTCAGCTGCTCTCGCTGCAGCAGCCACTGCAGTTCTTGGCACCCTAGGCCCAGATCCATGTTGGTCAGTAGCACGGGCAGGCCTGTGAGGGGGAGACAAGGACATATCACCCACCAAGCTAGCATGCAGGACCCCCCATGCACAAAATCTGGTTCTGACCAGCTCTCCCCTGGCTGATAGGCGGTTCCCTTAGGACTCTTCAACATAGTTAGTGCCTGCCAAGGATGGGAGCTGATGTCAGATTGCAGTATGAGAGGCCTGTGGGGGTCACAGAATGGAGGCAGAGAGGGACATGGTGGGTGGGGACCAGTTCTCACCACTGGCAGCTGCCTCCTGGAGCTGAGGACCCAGCTCCAGGTCAGAACCTGAGAGCACACAAAGGTGGGGAAGAGGTGGAGGTTGAGTCTGAGAGGCTGGCTTGGACTCTTTCTCTCTCTTATTTTCTTTTTCTGCTTGTTGTTTCTCCTCTTGCTTTTGCTTTATCTCCCCCATTTTCTTTTCCTTTTCCTCTGCCTTCTGCTCTGTTATCTTGTCTCCAGCCTCATCATTCTTCTCATTTTCATCGTCTGTCTCTTCCGTGTCAACCTCATTACCCTTCCCCTCCTGCTCTTTCATGAGGCCACTCCCTGTGGTAAAAAGATGCAGAGGAGGCATTCTTAGGAGAGAATTAGGCTCCTGGGGAGTACTGTCCACCAAAGGGCCCCATATCATGGGAGGGTCCACAGGAGGACACCCTAGAAAAGTTACTTAAACTCTCTGTGACTCAATTTCCTTATCTGGAAGATGGTGTTGACATTAAATGTCTACTTCACAGGGTTCCTGTGAAGATTACATGAAATGATACATATAAAATACTTAGTCTGGCACATAGTAAGCACACAATAAATGTTACCTATCATTATTATTACTCAAAAATTCCAGGGAAGGGTTCTAGTCAACCCTGAAATCAGCTCCATTTTTGCCCTATCTAGGTTGGTTAGACGAGTCACTGAATTTCCCTTTTTTTAACCTAAGCTAATTCCGTCACTAGCAAACTAAAAGAAACCCTAATACAGAAACCAATGCCTGTATGTAATGACTTGTAAGTGAAAGGCCATAAACTGTGGAATTAGCTGTCATGGGTGGTGTGGCAGACACAGATGGTTGGCTAACATCAGTCATTCCCAACTCCCTTCTCCCTGGCTGCCTCTACTTCAAAAGTTGCAGGTTGGTGATGCCAAGTCCACTTTTGGTGTATTCATTTTCCATTGCTGCATAACAAATTGCCACAAACTTACTGGCTTACAACAACACCATTTACTATGTCAGAGTACAGCATGCCTGGATTCTCTGCTCATGATCTTACTGGGCTAAAATCAAGGTATTAGCTGGGGCTGCAGTTCTCATTTGAGGATCAGGCTCCTCTTCCTGGCTTACAGATTTCTGGCAAAATTCATTTCCTTCTTACTCTTTCCCTGTAGCTCCCTCCATCTTCAAGCTAGCAGTGGTCCTTACTATCTGTCTGACTGGTCTTTCTTCCCTTCTCTCTGCTTTTAAGGGCTCATACGATTACACTGGGCCCACTAAAATAATCCAGGGTAATATTTCTATCTTAAGACCAATTGACTAGTAACGTCAATAGCATCTACAAAGTGTCTTTTGCCATCTAACATAACATAATCTTGGCATGGGAGTAATACAAGAGGACAAAGGCCTTGGGGCCAAAATTCTGCCTACCACATTTGGCTATTCAGATTTCTGCAAGTTTTTTCTGTTTTGTTTTGTCTTCCTGACAAAAGGGATGGAAATGACCAATAGCAACTCTGACAAGATGCTTGGAGGTGTAGCAGCCATCTTTCAACTATGATGAGTATATTAGTTACCTAGGAGCTGCTGTAACAAATTACCACAAACTTGGTGGCTTAAAACAGAAGTTTATTCTCTCACAGTTCTGAAGTCCAGAAGTCTGAGAGCAAGGTGCAGCAAGTCTCCACTCCCTCCAAAGGGTCTAGAGAAGAATCCTTTCTTGCCTCCTCTAGCTTCTGGTGGTTTCAGCATTCCTTAGTTTGTGGTTGCATAATTTCAATCTCTGCCTCCATCTTCACATGGCCTTCTCCTCTGCGAATTTGTGTCTTCTCTTCTGTCTCTTTTAAGACACTTGTCATTGGATTTAGGGCCACCTGGATAACCCAGGATGACCTCAGCTGTAGGTCCTTAATCTAGTTACATCTGCAAAGATCATTTCTCCAAATAAGGTCACAGGCACAGATTCTAGGGATTTGGATATCCAAAGATATTCAGGGATATCTTTTGGGGAATCACCATTCAACACAGTAAAATATGATGCCAACATGCTAAAGATTGTACAGCAGAAGACAGAAGGAACCCGGATACTTGAAGGCAACACTGCAGCTCTGCACCAACCTGGACTGCTTATCTTGGTATTTCATGTAATGTGAGATAAACAAATCCCTATTTGTTTAAGCCATGATGAGTTGGTTTTTTTGTTTGTTTGTTTTTGTTGTTATTTTCAGCCAAGAGCACTCCTAACTGATACAGTATGTTGACTGGGGAGAGGCAGGGAATGTTGAGGGGGGTGGTGAGGATTTTTCTTTTGCTGGGAAGCTTTCTACATTGTGTGGTGGGTAAGAAATTGGCTTATCTCATGGTACTTGGACCAACTGCCCACTGAACTTTATGGACTTAGAAGACATTAGAGCACGCTGGCTACTTCACTACTTGGATAAGAGAGAAACAACCTTTAGAAAAAGCTTTGTTTAGGGAATTCTTTTCTGCTCCTTTCAAGCAATTCTACCACAAATGATCCAATAGAAATTCATGCATCTTCCTGATTTGTAAAAACCAAATTCTCTGCCTCATGCTGCAAGGAATAGGAAATTATGTGATATCAGAGGAGCCTGGGGAATCACTCAGGGAAGCCAAATCCTCCAGGTCCCTCTCAAGCACTTCTCTCTGCATCCCCTGCCCCCAGTTGATTTGGATGCAGCCAAGTAATAGGGCCTACAGTCCATGGCAGATTAGCTTAAACTCACTACTCAGACTATTTTCTTATTACAGCTCTGAGGTGAAGACAGTGGTTTAGAAAGATGAGAGTAAGTTAAGGCTTAGAGGAATAGGACAGCCACCAGAACCATTGTTAAGAGACAGAAGCATTGAAGGTAGGGGTTAAATTAAAAGATGAGACTGTACCTAGGTTTCTGTCATTGGCTAGTAGCCAATAGAGTACTTACAAATGAAATCTGCAGGAAAAAGATGACAGATTTAAGGGAATTATTCAGAAAATCCCCCAAGTCTGGTAAAAGGGATCTGTGTTTGCTTAATGTTAAGGCAAATCCAGAGCCCCCATACTATCCCAACAGGAAGTGGGCATTTAAGGCAGAAAGTTCCAAACAGGGAATTCCTCCCAATTTTCCTTTCATAGGTAGCCCTGGGGACAACAGACAAGGAACCCAGGGCAACTGAACTGGCAATCTAAGAACTCACTTCATAGCCAGAAAAGTGATGCTAATCATTTGCATCACTGTTTCTGTCTGGCATTATATGGTATATGCTATAGGCCAATATACAGCATGTGTTTCTTTACCCTTTCCTAGTTTCTAAACAGGAAGTTTATTGTGGTTACCATAGTCTGGCTTCATTTTGTATATCAGGTGTGTTTAGCACGGTGAGATTTAACATGTAATCTATCTGTTCTGTTTTGCTAATGCTGCCTTTTTGCAAAATACCAGAAATGGATTGGCTTTTATACAGGGGATTTATTTGATTACACACAGTTACAGTCTTAAGGCCATAAAGTGTCCAAGGTAAGGCATCAACAATCAATTGGGTACCTTCACTGGAGGATGGCCAATGGCATCCAAAAACCTCTGTTAGCTGGGAAGGCACATGGCAGGTATCTGCTCTGGAGTTCTGGTTTCAAAATGGCTTTCTCCCATGATGTTCCTCTCTAGGTGTCTGCTTGCTCCTGGGTTGTGTTCTCCAAAATGTCTCTGTAAGCTGCAGCTCCTCCAAAATGTCACTCTCACTTGTTCTTGGGGCATTTGTCCTCTCTTAGCTTCTCCTGAGCAAAAGTTGGCTTTCAAGGGCTGTCTTCAAAATGTCTCTCTCAGTTGCTCTCAAAATATCACTCACAGCTGTTCTGAGCTCCTTCTGTTTGTCAGCTCTTTTATATGGCTCCAGTGATTTAATTCAGACCCACCCTGAATGGGCGGGGTAACACCTCCATGGAAATTATCCAATCAAAGTCTCGCCCACAGTGGATTGAGTCACATCTCCATGGAAACACTCAATCAAAGGAGTCCAACCTAATCAACACTAATATGTCTGCCTCCACAAGACTGTATTAAAGATAATGGCATTTTGGGGAACATAATACATCCAAACCGGCACAGGGATGAATTCATACATAGGTACACATGCAATAGTTTTATAATGGGCATTTTTATAATGGCATATGGGGCTAATGGAAAGTTGTGCTGGACGGCAAAGAGGCAGACTGTAATAGTGGTAGCAGTAATATATTGGTAGTAATAATGGCTAATGTTTTTTACCAACTTGTTAGGTATTAGGCCATTGTATGAGCCCTTTAACATGAATTATTTTACTTATTACTCACAACATTTTATGAGATGTATATAATTAAGACTCCCATTTTATTGGCAAATCAACTTTGGCTTAGAGAGATTAAGTATTTTGCCTCAGGTTACATAGCTAGCAAATGACAGATATTTAAACTCAAATAGTCTGATTTTAGAGCCCATGTTATAGACCCCTTTACTATATATCTCCCATTGTGATGACTATTAGTCTGACCAATACACCCCCCAACTCCTTATTCTGGGAAATACATAACCTCTCTTCTCCTAGCAAATGTTCCTTCCAACACTCTACCCTGATAGGTCCCTGATCCAAGCAGGGCAAACAGAAATACTCCCCTAGAATTTCTGAACATGGCATAAATTTAGCTTGTAAAGCTCTGGGTTGTGGGCCAGGATTCCAATCGTGCTGAGTGGACCAAAGAGGTGAAAGAACATGGACTGGTCAGCCATGTAGAGTCAGAATCATTATATTATGGATGAAAAAAATGTAAATGTGACCAAATGTATTAATACAGTATAGGCTGCTGGTGAAACCTGGGATATCCTGGCCACAAACATTTAGTGTCTTCATTATGAAAGGGAAGACCACATGTGGCTGAGCATGTTGGACAGTCAGACACCCCAGAAGCATTGCATTTACCTCTGGGCTTACCTCTGCCCTCACTGGGGACTGGGACCAAGCACCAATTCTCTTCCAGAGGCAATGGGTTCAACCAGGTGAGGGCCTGGTTGCTGAGGTCAAGCAGCAGAGGCCAATGGCAACTATGGTAGTGGGTGCGACTTCGCAGAAGTAGGCCTACCAGGTGGGCAGACTTCGCCTGGGGCTTCATATCTCTGTCCCACTGGTGCTGTTCAGGGTCAGAGCTCAGCAAGGAAAAAAGGCTGAAGGGAGACCGTGTGGGCAGCAGGGGCTTCTTTGGCATGGTAACAGCTTCTGCGTCAGTGCCTGTGCCAAATCATCTGGGCCCAGGGATTCCTGAAAGCCCCTGCACAGGGCCAGCCACTTGTCTAATAGCTCCTGGCGTCGCAGTGGTGAGAAGGGACCCAGGTAAACGATGGCAGCTGAACACAAGAGGGCATCCCCAAACACAGTCATGCAGTGCCCCTTCAGCTTCTGGAGTGGAAGGGAAGACCAGATGGTATTCAGGCAAAGAGAGGAAGTAGAGGCAGAGGGTCTGGCAGAGTGGGAGCAAAGTGGGATATGGAAGAAAGCATGGCAAGGGAAGGAGAAGAAAGTGACGGAGGGAGGTAGTGAGAGCCCAGGGAAGAACAGATGAGTAAGGGACAGGGGCAGAAATGAACTACAGGGAGAAATGTGAGAAGGGGCTGGTTACCTGGAGCTCTGCAGTCCAGGAGTGCATGGGTGTGAGGAGTGCAGTCTTTATGGGCCACTTGTAATATTGGTCATGCTGCACCCGATTGAGATTCTCCACCACACGGTTGTGAGAGGCCTGGGCATCTTCCGTCTTCTTACTCAGGACCAAACTGTGCTCTAGAATCTCTTGGACCTGGACCTGGTAGGAGCCCAGGCGGACCTGCTCCCGAGCTAGTGTCGCCTCCACTTGTCGCAGTAGCAGGCCCGTGGGCAGTCCTCGGCGCTGTGCCTGCCCATAGCGCAGAACAGCCCAAAGCCAGGCTGCCAGGCTTGCTGCAGGTACACTCACTGCCCGCAGGGCCTTGTCGCTCATACCTGGACCCCTCAGAGCTGTGTTTAACTTTATCAGCTCAGAGTCTGTCATCTTCTCCTTGGGGAAGAACACCAATTCCTGGTAGGATATGTATTGAGGGGATGGGGGAAGACATGGATGCTTGGATGCTCGGAACCTTGACCCAACAGCCTCGTCCTGCCAAGTCTCCCCTTTATCCCTCTCCTCTCCTACCCTCTCCACTGTGCCCCACCCTTCCTACCTGATAAAAATCCTCAGTGCATAACAGCTGCTTAGCATTGCTCCAGCCAGGTTCATGGTGGAAAAGTTCACACAGCGCATTGGTCACCCGGATCACAGATTCCGGTGGTGAGCGATAGCTCCGGAGCTCCTCGAAATCAGCCACCTGCAGCTGGCTCAGAGGCCCCAGAAAGGCCTTGCCCATCTAAACTGGGACAGATGTACTCTGAAGTGAGCTCCCCATCTGGCCTGCTCTTTTTTTCAAGGTGTTACCGGGAGAGACTATCTCCTCCCAGGAATCCCCATGAGGGGCCATTCCCCAAGCCATCTTATTATCTGCCCCTTCCCCCTCCAAGAAGGTCACCCCATTCTCTCCTTTTGGTTCTATAAGGGGTCGTCCTGTCCCAAGAGAAGAGCAGAGCAAGGCAGGCAGCAGGAAGAGCCTACCTGCTCCAGAAAAGCATTCTGCTGGGCCTGCAGGGCACCCTGCTGCTTGGCCAGGTTCTCAATGAGGTTCTCCTGCTGTCGACACTCTGCCAGTTGCTGCTTGTACAGGAGCTTGTCTTGCTCTATCTGTTGTTGAAATGCACTGAGGTTCTGTGAACAGAGATCCAGACCCTGCAACTCCAGATCCTGGCCTGAGTGGGAATATCCTATGGCCTTGGGATACTGATAGTAAATGTGACCAAGTTTGATTTTAAATAGACATCAGACATAATCTGAGCCTTGGGTCTGTCACTTACTTGTCTGTAAGTTATACATCTAATAGTGCAGCCCCAGCATGGTAGTTGTTCTTTCTGAAACTGCCTGGCCATCGTACAGCCCTATGCATTCTGAATCCAAAGCCTATGTATTTAGCCATTATGGTATACTCTTTATCTTGACCCATTAGTGGAATTTGTCACAACAGACAGTTTCCTCCCTCTTGAAGCATTCTCCTCCCTTGGCTTCATAATTCTGTGGACTCCTTGGGCTCTCTCCAACTTATCTGGCTGCTCTTTCTCAGTGTCTTCCTCTGCCATCTCTTAAATATTCCTCAGCCATTTCTTCAAGGCCCCCTCTCTTCTCATGGCTTTGATTACCACTTATATTCTAACTCTCAAATCTCTATCTCTATCCAGATTCTCTTCCAAGCCCCACACTCATGTTTCCATCTGCTGAGTAGAATTATCTCTGATGTCTCATAGGCCCCTCAGACTCCACATGTCCAGAAATGAATGTATTGCCAAGCCTGCTCAGCTCTCCTGAAATTTTACTCCTCTCCTCTTTTTTTCTCAGAGAACTGTGGCAAAATATATCCAGTTTCCCAAGGAAGAATCCATCTCCTCTGTTCCTCCAAACCCAACCCATCTTTGAGGTCTTTCAGTGCTACCTCCTAGATGTCTGTCATGCCCAACCCATTCCCAACATCCACTACTTGTATTAACACTGTATCGCTCCTTACTTCCTGCATTGCCTTCCTAACTAGTTTCTAATTTCCACTCAAATGCAAGAATCTGGAATTTGGAAAACATGGGGAGGGTCATTTGTGTCCCTCTCTGAGCTTCTCTCTTTTGCATCTCAACTGAGTCTTGAGCTCTAAAGGAGGCAGCAGCAGGAATTAGGGAGAATCCCCCTAGGGGAAAGGGGAATTCTGGGATATAAGAACTAAGATTTAGTCTGATTCTTTCCTCTTGAGTCCCCTTCTGGGCTCCTGCTTTGATCCCACTCTGCATGTCACCTACTCTTACCCCTTACCTTGCGGGAGACTTTCAGCTCTTGTTGCAAATTGAAGACCATCTTGGTGTGGGCAGTGTGCTGCTCAATCAGCATTTTCAGATTCTCCAGGGCATTCTGGATCCTGGAAATACAATGTTCCAGTGAGTGAACCTGGGGAGAAGGAGGGGGTGCATTGCAGGGGATGGGGCCACTCACCGCTGAGCCTTGCTTGTTGTCTGTAGGATAATCTGTTGCTGCATCAGCAGAAAGGTGTCCAGGAAGTCTAGAAAGGTCTTGGGGGTGATGAAGGGCAGTAGAGGGCACTGGAACTCATTGTAGCTGGCAGCCGAAAGGTGGATGAGGGCCATGGCTTTGGCCACACTTGGAATTGAGGCCTGAAGGTCTGGGAACTTTAAGGAACCTGCAATAGGCATAGTCGCAGCCTGGCCCTGTGAGCTTGTAGGGAAGTGGGAAAGAAGAGACATCCTCTCCTAGCTCAGGAAGGAAAGGGGAAGGGGGCTTGCTAGATTCTAGAGACTGCTTATAACCAGTCTAATAATCCTTATTAGAACCTAGTTGAAATGAGTGGCAAAGACAGGTAAAAAGGACTCACCATCATTAAGGGGTAGAATCTGAACACCCTCCAGGTGGTGCTGGGCCACACTGACCAGGGCATCTTGGTCCCAGGGTTCATAGCGGTCAATGCTGGCAATGGCCAGTTGAAGGAGCCTCAGGAACAGGGTGGAGGGCAGCTGGTAGCGAGCCTGCTCATCTCTGACCAGGATGAACAGGTGCAGATGGCTGCACACTTGCTGGTAAAACCTGCGGGCCATGGGCTCAGGTGATATCCTCCCCTTTACCCATTTGCCCATCTAGGTCCCAATCCAAACCCCAGCCCCTTAGCCCTAATTCTCTGGGCCCTGAAAGTAGCCTAAGATTTCCTTTTGGCCTTTGACTGGGATAGAGTAAGAGCAGAGCAGACACTGGTAAGGTGGTACTTGGGCTCACCTCTGCAGCATCATTTCCCTCCTGATATTCTGTTTGATATTCAGGTTGTCTCTGGGGAATTGTTCCTCAATGCTGTCCAGATCTGCCTCTGTGTACTGGTCAGGGAAACTTCCTGAGGTTACCAGGGCCAGCAGGTGGTGAAGGGTGGTGAGATTCACATCTTCGGGCACCAGCAGGGCCACTGACTGGCCTAAGACACCAGCATGCCAGCTGGCCTCCTGTAGACACTGGAAAATAGCCTCCTCTGACCCAGATGGCAGATGGAAGAGGCGGGCCTGACAAATACTAACAGCCATAATGATGGCAGTACGGCGCCCAGTTCCCAGAGCCCCTGAAAGCAATAGGCTGTGCTGCCGGGGCCTGGCCAGCACCCGGACCAGGCGGGTCACATGCTGGGCCATGGAGCGGCACAGGGCGAAGTGAGGGCTCAGCCTCAGCTGAGCAGCTGAGGTGGCCAGCTGCTCCTCCAGCCTCCCCCACTGTCGCTCCAGGTACAAGTTGGGGCTCTCAGAGTTGGATCCCAGTATCAGCTCCTGACTGAAGATCAGATCTGAGGGCTTTTCCTGGGGACGGAGTAGTAGCACTGGTAGCAATAAGGGTGTGTCAAGGTCCATTCGGGGTGTTTGCTGCCACCAAATCTTGGATCTGTTTTGCTGGAGCCTGTAGCTGGTCATAGTGCCTTCTTCCTGGCTTGTATTCTGCCTTGTGCTCTCCATGGCCTCTCTGCTTATCGGTCGTGTAACATCACTGGTTGGCACTAGGCCTGAATTGCTGTAGTATGAGCCTGTGGGGACCTGAAGGCCATAAGGGTCTTCCTCCTCCTCAGTCTCACTGTCACTGTTAATTAGGTCTTCCCACTGGGCCAACTCTCCTTCAGATTCCACTTCAGGTACCCTCTCCTCCTCTTCCTCCTCTTCCACAAGGCCCTTGTTTTGGGGACCAGGGCCCCAGCAGAAGTTGCACTGAGCTACTTCTAGGAGCAGCTTGGCACAGTGGGAGTGTTCTCTAGAGCTGTCCAGCCGGTCACAAAAGGTCCTCTGTGCCTCATGCAACCAAAGACGCACCATGTTGCGCATGGACATCATAACGGTCAGGCGGGTGCCACGCAAGCCTGACACCTGGCGCAAGTGCTCCTGGTGGCTGGGACAGTCCACAAAACCCTGAGAGCCCCCTCTGGTTGGCAGCAGCTGCAGGCTGCCCAGTAGGTGGCTCACAGAGTGCAGGGAGAAGCGGTAGTGGGGGTGGAGAGGTGAGGGCCTGAAGGAGTTGCACACAGCCTCCCAGGCATCCACTGAAGCCTGGACCAGGGCTTTTGCCAGAATCCCCTCTCGTTCCACAGAAGGGAAGCGTTCAAGCCAGGCCTGGATGCCAGGAGTGTGTCTGCTCAGCAGGGTGGCTCGGGTCATGCTGCTCAGCGCCAGCACCGTGAAGTGTTGAAAGAGGCGTGGGCACAGTGGGCGCTCACAGCAGCCTGGCACTGTGACGGTGGCAAGGAAGTTGATTATAGGCTTCAGTGTCTGCAGTTCCAAGGTGCTATGGGTGTATACGGTGCCATCTATGGCCTGGCGCACAGTCTCCAACACAGGTTGGCAGCTTTTCTCTGGGTCTGTGAGACATGAAAAATCACAGTGAGGACGTTAGTATCACTCTGTTCCTCCTTTGTCTTACTGGGTATGCTTCCAGCACACAGACTTCTAAAGGAATCTTGGGCATCTGATGTGTTGAGACTTGGTCATGTCTGAGTCAATTGTTCTCTCATTCCCACACTCTCCCTAAAATTGAATACACTTCTCTCTTCTCCCCCAAATCCTACCTCTATGACCAATTATTCATTAACTGAACGGGGACTAGGAAGTTTGGAAGCTAAGGATGGATGGAAAATCAGACCTCATCAACAACAGAGGGAAAAATACAATCATCTTAGTCAAAGAAAGCAGAGTTATATCACATGCACATTTTTTAAAATCAACTTTATTAAGACATTATTTACATAAAATAAAATGTACATACTTTAAGTGTAGAGTTCAATGAGTTTTGACAAATGCATACCCTGGTGTAACTATCACCCAAATAATATATAGAACATTTTTGTCAATCCAGAAAGTTCTCTCATGTCCCTTTGCAGTCAATCCCTCTGCCAGTATCATCCCAGGCGAACACTATTTTGATTTCTATCACTATAGATTAGATCTGCCTGTTCTAAAACTTTATATATATGGATTCATACATATTACTTTATTGTGTATAGCTTCTTTCATACAGCCTGTTTTTGAGATTCGTCCATGTTATTGTGTACATCAGTAACTTGTTTTATTGTTGAGTATTATTCCATTATGTATAGCCACTGACATATGGATGGGCATTTAGACTGTTTCTGGGCTTTGGCTATTCTGAATAATGCTGCTATGAATACTCATGTATAAGTTTATTTGAGGGCATGTGTTTTGATTTCTCTTGGGTAAATACCTGTTGGGGATTTAATCATATTCCTCACAAAAGGCATGTTCAGGTCCCAACCCCTGGTGCTGTGGATGAGAACCGATTTGTAAATAGGATCTCTTGAAGATGTCACTTCAGGTAAGGTGTGGTCCAACTAAATCAGGTTAGGTTTTAATTCTGATTATTAGAGTTCTTTATAAACAGAAGGAAATTCAGATATATGGAGAGAAAGTCATGGGAAGAGGCCAGAAGTCAACAGAACCTGAAGGAGAAGGGATAAGACATGGCCATGTGCACTGCCATGTGACAGAAAAACCAAGGACCAAGGATCACCAGCAGCCAGTCCTTGAAGGCCACAGTCTTCTGGGAGAAAGCATCACCTTGCTGACGCCTCAGTTTTAGATTTCTCCTAGTCTCAAATCCGTAAGCCAATAAATTTCCATTGTTTAAGTCAACTCATTGTATTTGTTTTAGCAGCCGAGAAACTAAGACAACACCTATGAATGGAAATTGGGTCATATGGTAAGTGTGTGCTTAATTTGACAGTAAACTGCCACACTTTTTTTCATTGTGGTTGTAGCATTTTATGCTTCCACCCACAATTTTTGAGTTTCACTGCTCCACATTCTTGCAAACACTTGCTAGTCAGTCTTTTTAATTACAATTTCTCTAGTGGGTATGAAGTGCTATTTCATGGTGGTTTTAATTTACAGTTCCCTGATGAGTAACAATATCAAGCATCTTTTCATGTGCCATTGGCCACTCATAGATCTTCTTTTGTAAAGTGTCTGTTCAAATCTTCTGCCGGTTTTAAAAAATTGAGATGAATAGGTGGGAGGGGGGATGGTTTGGGTGTTCTTTTTAACTTTTATTTTTTATTCTTATTCTTGCTTTTCCTGGTATAAGGAAACTGTTCAAAAACAGACTGGGGTGATGAATGTACAACTATATGATGGCACAGTGAATAGCTGATAGTACATCACAGATGACTATATAATATGTGAATATATCTCAATAATACTGAATTAAAAAAAATCTGAAAAAAATTGAGATGTCTGTCTTCTTATTGGGTTGTAAGAGTTTTATATATTCTGGCTACAAGTCCTTTGTCAGATATATGTATTGTGAATATTTTCTCCCTGTCAATGGCTTTTTAAAAAAATTCCTAAACAGTTTTTTTTGAAGAGCAAAAGTGTTTTTTTTCCTTATTAATGGTATATTCTTTATTTTGCAGATTAAATATTCACAATGATAATCATCTCTTTCACCTTTATTACTTAAGCAATGTTTTTTTCATAATTATTTGTTAGATATTTTCGTTAACATTTGATGAACACTAATAGTTAAAAAACAGTTTTTATTTCTGTTGTAATGACTTTATGGTGATAATAATATATAACTTTATAATGTGCTCTACTGGTTAATATTTAGATCAGTGATTTTGTTGCCATGGAGGACAAATGTGGATCTTTATGGGTGATAAATGATCATCATCAGATTCTTCCATTATTCTTTCTTTATTTATTTATTTAATCTGTTGTTCTTAATGCAGCTTTCTTATGGGAGAAATATGAATTGCAAACTTACAACTAAAACTAATAACTAGCATTTTAGGCTTAATCTTCTTCTTGGGTTAAAAATGGCTTGCCTGTCTTTTTTGTTTGTTTGTTTTTGAAATAAATTCAAAGTTATAGTTACAGTTGCAAAAACAATACTAACCCCATACACAGAATTCCATCATACCCTGACCCCCTCTCCCGATACCCCAATCCACCAATTTTAAGATGCTGTCATATCACTATTTCTTTCCCTCCCTCCCTCCCTTCCTATCTATCATCCATCATCTATTGCTCTGTCTTCTAAACATATGAGAGCTAGCTGCACACATCCTTGAACAAACAATATAATTCACATATACAATTCCCATGAACAAGAACATTCTTTTGTGCAATCCCATTAAACGCAGCTAAGAAGTACAAGAGATTCAACATTGATACAAAGCTTACATTCTATATTCCCTTATGTCTCAACTGTGTCCCTTTGAGCCTCCTGTCCTCCAGCCTCAGATCCCATCCAGGACCATCCTTAGCATTCAGTTGTCATCTATTTAGACTGTCTTTTTTTCCCCTCAATTGTGGAAACCTATATACAGCCTAAATCTTCCCATTCCACCCCCTCCCTAGCATTCCATTAGTGGGATTAATCACATTTAGAATGTTGTAATGCTATGTCTTTCCCACCATCCATTACTAGAAATTCCCCTTCAGCTCAGACAGCAACCCTACACTCATTTCTTAACTCCCCATTGCCTCTTCCCCCATTTCTCTTAACCCACACTCTACTTTTCATCTCTATGGTTATATTCTCTGGAAATTTTTTTGTGTTTACTGTGGGGCTTAAAATTAAACTCTTAAATCCATAACAATCTTGTTTTTCTTTGATATCAAATTAACTTCAATAGGACACATAAACTATGTTCCTATACTCCTCCATTCCCCCACCTTTATATAGTTCTTGTCAAAAATTACATATTTTACATTGAGTTCAAAACTGATTTGTCATTAGAGTTTGTGTATTTTATATCATGTAGGAAGTAAATAGTGGAGTTCCAGTTCAAAAATTATTGACTTCTATTTGTATTCCATTGTGGTCAGAGATTATGCTTTGAATAGGTTCAATTTTTTTTTTAATTTACTGAGGCTTGTTTTATGTCCCAGTATATGGTCCATTCTGGAGAAAGATCTGTGATCACTAGAGAAAAATGAGTGTCCTGATGATTTGGGATGTGAGGTTATATATATGTCTGTTAAAATTCTCTACATCTCTTTCTCCTTTCTTTGTTTCTCTGTTGGTAGGGCTCTCTTTAGTATCTGAAGTAGGGCAGGTCTTTTATGGGCAAACTTTCTTAGCATTTGTTTGTCTGTGAAAATTTAAGCTCTCCCTCAAATTTGAAGGAGAGTTTTGCTGGATAAAGTATTCTTGGTTGGAAATTTTTTTCTCTCAGAATTTTAAATATGTCATGCCATTGCCTTCTCACCTCCATGGTAGCCGCTGAGTAGTCACAACTTAGTCTTATGTTGTTTCCTTTGTATGTGGTGAATTTCTTTTCTCTTGCTGCTTTCAGAACTTGCTCCTTCTCTTCAGTATTTGAGAGTCTGACCAGAATATGTCTTGGAGTGGGTTTATTTGGATTTATTCTATTTGGAGTTCGCTGGACATTTATGCTTTATGTTATTTATATTGTGTAGAAAGTTGGGGAAGTTTTCCCCAACAATTTCTTTGAATACTCTTTCTAGACCTTTACCCTTCTCTTCCCCTTCTGGGACACCAGTGAGTCTTAAGTTTGGACATTTTATTTTATCTATCGTATCCCTGAGATCCATTTTGATTTTTTCAATTTTTTCCCCATTCTTTCTTTTGTTCTTTCATTTTCTGTTCTGTGGACTTCTAGGACACTGGGATGTTGTTCAACTTCCTCTAATCTTGTATTGTGAGCATCCAGAGTCTTTTTAATTTGCCCAACAGTTTCTTTTATTTCCATAAGATCTTCTATTTTTTTTTAATTTACTCTTGCAGTTTCTTCTTTATGCTCTTCTAGGGTCTTCTTTATGTCACTTATATCCTGGGCCATGGTCTTCGTGATGTCCTTTAAATCCTTTGCCATGTTTTCATTCCTTGATTGTAGTTCTTTGATTAATTGTGCCAAGTACTGTGCCTCTTCTGATATTTTGATTTGGGAGTTTGGAATTGGGTTCTCCATATTGTCTGGTTTTATCATATGCATTAAGATTTTCTGTTGTTTTTGGCCTCATGGCATTTGCTTTGCTTGATAGGATTCTTTCAAGTTGTAAAAAAAGATACCAATCTAACTTTTCAGAAACACAAGTTGGTGGTGTACACTTTCTCTAACTAACCAGCAGATGGTGTCTGCAAGTCATCTATACCCCTCAAGTCAATTCTCAACCTTGTCCCTGTGGTGTGTGAGGAAATGATTCTTGTGGGGTTCAGTTGGTGAATTCAGTTTGGGTGTGTTGCTGGAGCCATCCACCCTGAATGTGGGGCGTGTGTACGGGTAGTCAGGGAGGAAGGGTAGCTTTAATACTCAAATCCCCCAGGTTCCCGGAGATTCAAGGCTGCCACAAGAGTCTAAGCCTTCATTTCAGTTCAGCCCCAGACCCTCTCTCTCGCTGACCCACAAACCGCTGGACTTGACATAGCATCCCTGGGTTCTCCGAGTGGGCCCCCTTTCTCAGCTGTGATCTTCCAGGACCTCTGCCAAGGGAATGCCGTGCTACGTCACCACTGCGCACCGTCCCTCAAGGGAAGCCCCGGGCCACCGGGCAGTGCAGGGGCGCTCTCAGCCTGATGCAAAGATGGCCAAATGGGGCATCTCACCACCACCCCCGCCTCACACAGTTCCTCCTTCCCAGCTCTGGGACAACTGGCGAGGCTCTGGGCTGTGGGCATGGCCCCCGGCAGGAGTTTATCCAGCCCTCTGGGGAGCCAGCTGCGAGCCGCGGGGTTTCTTTCTGCTTCCGGCTCTCCCCTCCACTCCCCTGTCCCTGAGGGTATCTGCAGCGGGCTATCCTCTAGGCCAGACACTGAGAGGCCGGCTCAGCCCCCTCCTGCTGTTTTACTGCATGGTTCCCACTGTCACAACTGCAGCCGCTCCTGGGCTTTTCCCTTTTTTTTTTTTTTAAAAGAACCAGTCAGTCTCCAAACACCAACCCCCGGCTTCCCCACACCGCTGCACGGCTGCGGGTCTTCCAGCCAGCTTACTCACTCGTTTCAGAATGCAGACACCCGGTTTCACCAAGTATACGGCCCCTGTGGTACTAGCAAACCTTGTACAGCTGGCATATCGCTGTAACCAGTATTCTGGGTCACTTTCTGGTTTTTATCTAGTGTTTTTCACGGAGGGTTTTTTTTGCCCTGTCTCACCTGGTCACCATCTTAGGTTCTCCAAGTGTTTCTTTTTTAAATTTTGATAAAGTCCAAGTTAGCATTTACTGTGGTAAGTGCTTCCTGTGTCTTGTCTAATAAATAATTGCCTATTTAAGTGTTTTAATTTCCCTGCTGCTAAAACAAATGCACTACAATGGGTTGGTTGAAACAATGGAAATTCATTGGCTCATGGGTTTGAGTCTAGGGGAAGTCCAAAATCAAGGCATCAGCAAGGCAATGCTTTCTTCCAGAAGACTGGCATTCTGGGCTGGATACTGGCAATCCTTTCATCCTTGGCTTTTCTATCACATGGCAATGTACATGGCAATGTCCTTTTCTTCTCTGAGTCTTGTAACTTCTGGCTTCTTTCTGTGGCTTTCTCTATGTCTGAATTTTACTCTGCTTATTTATAAAGGACTCCAGTAATTCAGATTAAAGCCCAACCTGATTCACTGGCTACACCTTAACTGAAAATAACATCTTCAAAAGGTCCTATTTACAGTAGGTTCCCATCCACAGGAATGGATTTAGATTAAGAATATTTTTTCCTGGGGTACATAATTCAATCTGCAACATCAAGGTTTTTGACCAATATTTTCTTCTAAAAGTTTTATAGATTTAGCTTTTACATTTAGGTCTGTGTTCCATTTATAATTGATTTTTGTGTATGCTGTGAGAAAGGATTCAAGTTTGTTTGTTTGTTTTTCCCAGTGTTCTAGCACCATTTGTTGCAAAGACTATCCTTTGCCCCATTGAATTATCTTTGCATATTTGTTGAAAATCAATTGACCATGTATAACCACATATTGGATTCTCTGTCCTGTTCCATTAGCCTATATCTATACCCCTAAATGAATACCTTGCTCTCTTGATTGCTGTAGCTTTATAGTAATCTTGAAATCAGTAGTGTAAGTCCTCCAACTTTCTTCCTGTTTTTTAATGTTGTTTTGGACCTTCTAGGTCCTTTGCATTTCCATATAAGTCTCATAACAAGTCTATCAATTACTACAATAAAAATCTTCTCAGATTTAGATTAGCATTGCACTGAATCTACAGATCAATGTTTGCAGAATGCGCACCGTTCTGGTTTTCAAATGCTGCCGTTATGCAAAATAACAGAAATGAACTGGCTTTTATACAGGGGTTTTATTTGGTTACAAATTTGCAGTCTGAAGGCCATGAAAATGTCCAAATTAAGACATCAACACAAGTATACCTTCAGCAAAGGAAGGCCTGTGGCATCTGGAAAACCTCTGTTAGCTGGGAAGCATGTGGCCGGTGTGTGGTGATCCTGGGTTGTGTTTCCAGCTCCTCTCTCAGCTCCTGTGCATTCTTCAAAATGTTGCTCTTGGGGCATTTTGTCCTCTCTTAGCTTCTCCAGAGCAAAGTCTGGGCTAGCATCTCAGAAATGTTAGCAAAAGTCTGCTTTCAATGGCCATCTCCAAAAGGTTTCTCTAAGCTGCAGCTGCTCTGAGGTCCTTCTGTTTGTGAGCTCTTTTATAGGACTCCAGTGATTTAATCAAGACCTATGCTGAATGAGCAGGGCCACACCTCAATGGAAATAATCTAATCAAAGGTATTACCCACAGTTGGTGGGTCACATCTCCATGAAAACAACCTAATCCAAAGATTCCAACCTAATCAGTACTAACACATCTTCTCCCACAAGACTGTATTAAAGAACATGGTGTTTTGATGGACTTAACACATCCAAACAAGCACAGGCACCTTAATGATACTTTCTTTTCTGATCCATGAACAATACACATCCCTCCATTTATTTAAGTCTTTAATTTTCTAAGCAATATTTATTAATTCTGACTGTACAGGCTGTATATATCTTTCAGTAAGTTTATTCCTAAGTGTTTTAAGATTTTAGATGATACTTTAAATTTTCAATTTCCAGTTGTTACTATGATATAAAAATATAGTTGATTTCAGTATACTGACTTGTGGTTTAGATTTATTTTGGGGGTAGATTCCTTAGGATTTTATATGTACACAAACATGTTATATGCCAGTAGAGACAGTTTTATTGTGTCCTTTCCAGTTTTTAAGCATTTCTTTTTCTTATCTTATTCCTCTGATTAGAACTTCCAGTACAATATTGACTAGAAGCAGCAAGAGTGGAAATTCTTGCCTTTTGGTTGATTTTAACAGGAAAGTGTTCATTCCATGGTTTTCAAATGTTGAGTCAATTTTGCATTTCTGGGACATCAGTGGATAGTTTTTCATCTACTCTGACAATGTTGGCCTTTTAAGTGAAGTGTTTAGTCCATTTACATTTAATGTAATTATTGATATGGTTGGTTCAAGTTTATCATATTGCTATTTTATTTCAGTTTGTCCCTTCTACTTTTTAATTCCTCTGCTGCAACTTTACTGCATCCTTTTGTATAACATATATTTTAATACCCCATTGTATTTCTTTTATAGGCTCTTTAGCTCTACTGCTACTACTACTATAACTATGACTATGATCACTGCTATTATTATTTAGTGATTTCTCTAGCATAAACAATATGCCTCCTTAAGTTATCAATACTCTTAAGTAATATTATACCACTTTATATGTCATATGTGACCTTTCCACTTCCTACTTCACTCTTCATACTTCACATTTAACATTCCCACCTCACAAATGTCACAATAGTATAATCCCATTTACCTACTCTCCACCCATTTTCCTACTATGGTCACTATTGTCTCTTTTACATCTACTTACATTATCAATCTCATCCTACAGTAATATTTTTGTTTTAAAATGCCATTTGTCTTTAAAAGAAATTAAGAGAAGAAAAAATATAGCTGTTTATATATCCCCACATTATTTACTATTTATGGCACTCTTAATTCTTTTCTGTAGATCTGAGTTTCCATCTGCTATTATTTCACTTCTGCTTGAAGAACATCATGAACATTTCTTGCAGTACAGTTCTAGCAGTAATGAATTTTCTTAGATATGAGTTATCTCATATATCTTTAGTTAATGCTCATTTATGAAGGGTATCTTTGCTGGATAGAGAATTCTAGGTTGAGAGGTTTTTTTTTCTTTCAGTTCTTTAAAGATGATTTTTTCCACCATCCCCTGGACTCAGCTGTTTCTGATGAGAAGTTAACCATCATCCCTATTGTTGATTCTCTGTCAATAATGTGTCTTTTTGTTCCCTCTGACCATTTTCAAAAATGTATATTTGGTTTTCAGCAGTTTGACTATGATGTGCCTAGCCATGGTTTTCTTTTTTATTATCTTGCTTTGTGTTAAATCTGTAAGTCAATACTTTACCACAGATTGGGGAAAATTTTGGTCATTGTTTCCTCAATATTTTTTCTGCCTTATTTTCACTCTTCACTCCTTCTGTGACTCCAATTATACATGTGTTAGTCTGATGCTCTATTCATATTCAATATTCTTCTGTTCTTCAGAGTTCACTGACTCTTTCTTCTGCCATCTCCTACCTGCTGTTAAGCCCATCCAGTGAATTTTTCATTTCAGTTATTGTATTTTTCAGTTCTAAATTTCTAGGTATTTTCTTTTCCTTTTGTAGTTTCCATTTTTCTGTTGAGATTTTCTATTTGTTCACTCATGAAGAACATATTTTCCTTTAAGCACTTGAATAATTTTATAATAGCTGCTTTAAAGTATTTGTATGCTAAACCCAACATCTAGACCATCTCAGGATTAATTTCTATTGACTGATTTTTTTCTTTACAGTAGATCACATTTTCCCATTTTGTTGAATGTCTACTATTTTTAAATTTTATATTGGATATTTTGGTGGCTTTCTCCCAAAGATAACTTCAGCACTCTGCCACCTGTCATATTTTTCACTCTGCAATATTGCTTGCAATATTTTCAATCCTGTTGAAGTCTCTTCTCAGCTGCCACTCACACATTAGCTGTACCACCCTTTACTCCTATTATCCATTTGATATCATTATTACTACTCCAAATTCATTGAGAAGGAAGAATAATATAGCTGGAAAGAATTACAGGTTTTGGAGCCAAAAAGTTTTGAATTTTAATCTTTGTTCTGATTCTTACAAGCTAATGTGTCTTTGGCAAGTTATAAAATCCCTGACTTAGCTTTTCCATCTTTAAAATAATCACAACAAATCTCTGTCTTACTAGGTTATTTGTGAACACTAAAGATGATACGAATAAAGGATGTGATGCATCATAGATACTCAATAAATTATACTTGCTGTTATCAAATACATTTACCACCTGGTTCAAGTTTTCTACATCCCATAGGGGACACATCAATATCTGACTGGACAACTATCCAATAGTTTAGTCCACTCACTTTTTTGACTGCAACAACCGGTACCTATATTTCACTTCTGTCACCCATTTCCATGGCCATACTCCAATCCTGTCATTATCCAGAGGTACATGACTTTAGAAATTAAAAATTTTTTTATTCCAAACTTTTGTCACAATTTCTTTCCTTTCATTTCCTTTCTTATCTCTTCTTCTACAAATTATGAGCACTTAATTCCTGTTGGGTTAGCTAAATGAATGAGACAAATCCCTGTTCTCATGAACACAAGCTCTCAACGTGGTGAAAGGGACAGACAAGTAAACAAACAATCATAAAACCATGGTTACCACAGGTAAATTTACAGAGCATAGGATGAATATCTAACTTAGCTTTGGGGCTCAGGATTCCTGGAGTAGATATTGCCTCCAGGAGATGATTTGGAAGGAATAAGTAGGACTTAGATAAATAGAGGAGAGAAGGCAGAGAAGACAGCAATTTCAGAGGATAGAGGAGGCTTGACTTGCTAGATGTTTGCCTGCAGTTGAGTCCAATTAGAGCAAAGACTGTAAGAAGCTTCATCAAAGAAAGAAGAATGCCTCATTAAAGGGTCTTGCAAGAATATTTGCCAGAATTCTAGGTAATGGTTGTCTGAACCAGGGAAGATGGAATGGAAATAAGTGGAAAGATTCAAGTGATATTGAGGAGGTGGAGTCAAGAGCCATCGTGACTGGACATGCATGAGAGAGAGGGAGATGTCAACAAAATTTCTGATTTAAGAAATTGGTTGGATGGTGGTACCAGTTATAAGTGAACACACAGAAGCAGGATTTGGGGAAAGGTGATGAGCTCAGATTTGGGTCTCAGGTGCCATGGGACAGCAAGGTAGAGATGTTCAGTAGATAGTTGATTAAACAGGGCTGATGGTTAGAAGAGAAGCCTGGGTTGGAGATAAAGATTTAGCAGTCAAAGATTAGAGATGGTGGATGAAGCCAAGAGAATGGATGAGATTGCTCAGAGAGCATATGTAGAATGAGAAAATATTAAGAATGGAATACTGAAGTTTGGTCTGGAGACATATACTTCAGAATCAATAAATATTGTTAGGGATTTTACAGTCTCAAGAAACATAGCACCTCTTTCCTTCCCTCCTCCCAGCTCCTCACCAGAAGCAGCCAGCTGCAGATCCTCCAGCAGGAAGAGAAGAAAACCTTTAGAATACTGGTGATGCCCAGCATATGGGCTGGCTTGTGTTTGGCCCTGGACTGCTTGGCTCAGCAGGAGGCGAAGGTGAATGGACGTGAAAGCAGGGTGGATGGGACTGTACATATAGGGGTGATTTGGCTCCACTAGCACCTCCACAAAGGCTGACTTTCCTGTTGCTGCCTCTCCAGCCAGGAGCACTGGCTGTCCCCGGGACAGAAGAAGGTCCACCACATACAAGAGCCGTTCAGTCTGCAAGACAGGAACAAGGTTTACTGTGGAAGCTCCAGTTTAGAACAGTAATTTAGTGGAATGTAAAGATCTAGGGGATTTTTCTTAAAGCTATGCTTCCAGAACACTATGATTATGAAAACATATCAAAGATTTGAAGCAGATAGGCCTCCACTGGGCCTAGAACATGGACTACCCCTAGGATATCTCCTTAAGCCCCAACACCAGTTACTGCCCCTACTGTGCTCACACCTGAGGAGAAGGAGTGAAGGTGCCCAGAGTTCCCTTGATGCGACTATTCAGGTATTGGCCAGTGAAGGGGACCAGTGTCCCATCTTCAGGGCAAACATGGAGATCGAACACCAAGGCTGAGGTTGGTAGCTCAGGGTAGTTGGAGAGGCAACAAAGAGAGCTCCTCAGGAAGGTGTCAAAGAGGGGCCAGATCCTGCTCAGATAGATACATAGGCAAAAGTGTCAGACAGTCACAACAGTTCCATTTGTGACACACACATGCCACCATACCCCAATAGCGATGTCTTCTGGATTAGACTCCCATGGGCCAGTCCGTCTTAGTCCTCTGCATTCCCCATCCCTCACCCCTATAGGCACCTGGAGGGAAGATGAGCTCCAAAGCCCCAGATCAGGGCAAAAAGAAAGCTGCTGACAGCCAGCAAGTGCTCCCTGCACTTATTATGCACATCATTGTCAGTCTGGGACGGGTTGTTCAGAAAGCTGCTTTGTGAGGACTTGAAGCTCTGGGTCACAGGATCACTACTGCTGACATCCTCTGCAAAGGCCACCATGGCCAGAATAGGAGTCCCAGAAGAAAAAAGCAAGTGGGGGGTGAGGGGGGAGTAGAGATTGGCTGTATTACTTCTTACCTTAAGTCCCTAGGCCCAGGTCTATCAAAGAACCCATGCCCCAGGCTCCAGCTATACCCTGGCTATCCTCAAGGCTCCATCTCTGCCACCCTCTCTCAAGTCAGTCTTTCCCTCTCCATACCTGGGCCATGTGCCTTCTTCTCATCTAAGTGCAGGTAGGGGTCAAGCAGACCACGCAAGATGTGGGCCAGGCTGGTGACTTCAGCCACACCTGGGCAAACAGCCTGCTGCCCATGTACCTGCAGCGAAGAGCTGGCACCCTGGCGGGTGAGGAATCGGAAGAGGGCAGGCACCAGAACTTCAGCCAGGCAGTTGAGGTCAATGACAGTCTGAAGCTGCAGATGGTACTCATGGGGCAGGGCTGCCATCAGGGCACCAAGCATACACTGCCAAGTCTGTTTCCCACCACACCAGACCAGGGCACAATGGCCCACTACTGTAGGGGATATGCCTGTTGCATCTGCCACCTCCATCAATAGAAAGGTGCCTGGGGGTCGTGCTATCTGCTGCCCACTGGGGAGACTAAGTTGTGGGGGTTCACTTAGGAGGCAAGTGATGGAGTCCAACCAGACAGCACTGGGTGCCCCATCACATATTAACCAGCGCTGGATCCCCACTGATTCCCGTGTCTGTACTTTTGGGCCCATGGACTCACACTGGGTGGCTGCACAGAGCAGCCTAGGGAAGATACCATGGTGCCAGCAGGGACCCTCTAGCCATCCCAGGTACTCTTGGGAGCTGAGGACACTGGGGTACAGGTGAGTAATTTCCACGGGCTGGCAGTTGTAGATGGAGGTATCCTCCAGGGCTGCCAGTCGATTCTGGATCTTAAATAAGCTGTGCCAACAAGTGGTCTTGCCACTGCCTGCAGGACCCAGGAGCAGAATGCCTGAGGCCCGCCTTAGGGCCTGGCTCAGCTGCTCCAGGGACTCCAAAATATCAGGGCTGGGTTGCAGGCCTAGCTGCTTCAGTTCCTCCACCAGCAGTGGCTTCATCAGCTTGGGGGTCATAGGCTCTGCCAGCACTTGGCTGGCACTAGGAAAGAGCCCACACAGAAGTTCCTGGAGGTTGTGCAGGCGTTGCTCATTGAGGATGCTGAACAGCGGTGAGCGCAGCAGGGCACGCAGTAGGGCAGCCTCCTCGATGGCAGCAAGGCTGCAGGGCTGCTGGGACTTGGGTTCCTTCATGGTCACATTTAATGTCTGCACTGTGTCTTCCAGTACCTGCTTGAGCAGCGGCAAGCGGCAGGGCAGGGACCCAGACATCAGCTCACGCTCTAGGGAGAAGAATTTCGATAGGCGGGTAGCCATGCGGGAGGCATCCTGCATCCCTGTACCCAGCAGGGTCAGCTCTGCCACTTGCTGCAGGTCAGGCAGTGCCAATGCCACAGGCCGCAGCAGCAGGTGCAAACTGGCAGGCACAGCAGGGCTCAGAGCACGCAGTGTCAAGAGACAGCCATAGCCAAGGCGCATGCACATGTGATGTTTCTCAAAGAGGCCACTGCCAAGGAGCTGGGGTTCAATGGGATCTATTGTGCTGGTGCTTCGGGAAGCCTCCCGGTACAGTGGGGCATAGAGAAGGTGCAGTTTGGCCAGGCGCTGGCCCAGCGCAGAGAGCAAGCCAGGGGGAAGGTGCTGAACTGCCTCCAAGAGCAGCCAGGCACCACTCTGCAGGGCTCCATTCAGGTAGTTGCTTAGACACCGGGCTTCCATCTGAGGCAAGCACGGCATCATCACCAGGTGGCGGCCCAGGGCCCATGCCAGGCTAGTCACCATAGCTGTCTTGCCCACACCATGAGGGCCCAGTAATGTCCCGCAAGCCACCTCCTCCAGGGCCAATAACAGTACCAGGACTGGCCGCTCAGGTAGCAGGCTGGGTAGAGGTCCCAGTCTGGGACCCAGGTACTCATAATTGTACAGGAAGGACCGGCCCAGCACATCTATCCAGCATGCAGCTGGTGACAGAGAAGTCTCAGTAGTAATAGCCTTGAGACTCTGTAGAGGGCTTTGGAGGGATGTGTGAGGTAAACCCAGGTGGTACTTGAGTTGGCGGGCCCAGTGGAAGTCTTTCAGATCACTGACCTGGTGCTCCTCCAGCAGCTGGGCCACATCCCGGTGAGTCACTGCTGCCACCACCAAGGCACTGAGCAGGCTGTTCTGGAGGACAGAGGGCAGACACTGCCCACCCTGGGAGACCCTCTGGGCCTTCACAAAATGCACCAGTGCCTCAAGCTTGCGCACCTGCATGGGGACCATGGCCAGGGTCTTCCCCTCAAGCACAGCCTCCTCCATCTCAGCCCGCCACACCACCTCCTCTGCCACCAGCATGCACTGCCACGGGAAATCCTGGACTAACTTCAGCCAGTGGTGGAAATACAGATGCAGGGGCAACTGGCTGTGCAGGGACACCTGTTTGAAGTCCTCATCTAGGGAGAGGCCCAGAGCAAGGCGGGCAGCCACACAGTCCTGCAGCATGTGCACCAGTGTCAAACGCAGACACTTCTCCAGAGATGCCAGCCACTTGGGGAAATCTGGATGCACAGGAAGGGGCCTCTGCAGCTTCATCTTCACCCCACCTGCCCCTTGCACTGCAAGTGCTTCCACCTGAGTCTGTGTGCTTCGGCTTGATTCTGGGCTCTCCAGGTTTTTCCCCTCATTACTTGGGCTAAACTTGAAGCTCACAGCATGCACATGAGGAAAGCAGCGTTGAACCCATAGCTGGGCCTCACAAGACTCTAGCGGGGCAGCCAGCAGGGCCACCAGCTCACTGTCACTGAGAAAGAAGAGGCGAGGGAAGTGAGCACGCACCCCATAGAGCACGCTCTCCAGAGCCATGATGATATCTTCCAGCTCCACTGAGCCTGCTTGCAGCAGTTGTTGCAGCTGCTGGCCTTGGAAGTAAGGGCTCCATTTGGCACTGGGTATTATAAGTGACAAAACCAGTGGGTCAGCTAAACAGATCCGCATCAGCGTCCGATACTGGTCATCCATGGCCTTGAAACGAGAGCTCTGTAGTGAGGATGACGGTAGAAGCGAGGACAGACATGAAGTGGCAGCTTTCCCCCACCCTGGACACCCTGAACCCGATAATTCATTGGCCCTCACACCCCTTGCTTCACCCCCAACCCCTACCAGGTCAGTACTAGGAAACTGGATCTTCATCTCATGTAGAACTTTATTCAGAAAAATCCACTTCTGCTGGAAAGTCACCCATACCTCCAGCAGGGAACCTGTGTGAGTAATCAGAGGAATACAGGAGGGAGACATTTGGGTTCTAGCTTCTGTAAGGTGTCCAGCCTGCTCTTGCTGTGACATCTCTGGCGCCCCACCAGCCTAGTCAAACTCCTCTGTTCCAAAGATCCCAGGCATGTTGCTTAGGAGAAATTAAAACTTTTATTGTGCATAAAGACCTGGTCACTGAAGCCCAAGAAGTAGTCCTGAGAAGGTCCTCACTCTGTCCTTTGGATCTTCCACCACTTAACCTCCCTGTCTCATCCTCAACCTTCTGGGCCATCCTGCCCTCAGGTCCCACGTAACAGCCCACTCATAGGCCTACACTCACCCAGGCCATGCATGATGGTCACCCACTCCAGGGCTGTTTTGTACAAGTCTCCTGACTTTTGGATGGCCAGGATCTTGAACAATCTCTGAAGACTCTCCTGGATGGAATTCTGAAGACTGCTGTAATCTGGGGAAGAGTGGGCTCCAGCTGAGACAAGCTGGCAGTTAGCTGGGGCAAGGACAAGAGCTGGGGCAGAAAAAAGGACTGAGAAGACCAGGGTGACCTGAAATCCCTGCTGGGGGGCAGACACAAACACCCTACAGCAATTCATATCTGATCTGTGCAGTGGAGTTGGCCCCACTTTGAAACAGATCACTGAGATCTCAAAACAGGGACAGAAAACTCCACCCACCCACCACCCCGTGCACTGTGGGCAGGCCCCAGGTCAGCTGATTTCCCCACTTAGATCCTAGGAGTGTTGGGCTCTACCCTTGGGGAAACCTAGTTCTGCAGAAGCTGATGAACTTGAGCCTTCAGCTTGGGAAGAAAGCTAAATGGCTCCAGATCTCCTACATTTTTCTATGGTAATAAAGCCTGTTCTAGGATGAAAGAAGTCCTGGTAGAAAAGCTGAGAATAAAATCCTCTTCCATAGCCGTAGCCCTTGACCCCCTGGTGCTGCTCCAAGATTTATCCCACTATGCCATGTGAGACAGGGGCTGAAAATGAGGTAGGAACACTAACTAGGGTGAAAACAGAAGACGAATAAGAGAGGAGGTTGATTCAGATAGATACAGGATTCTCCAAACACCCCTGTTAGGAAAAAAACACTTAGTACCCTGCTCTCACTGTGAAAAATACTACTTTATTCCCTAGAGGAAACAGTACTGGAATAATATTTTTGGCTCGCTATCTCCTTTATTGCTCATGAGGAATTTCTTAGCATACCCAGAAAAAGGACCTTTGCTGAAGGAGCTGAGTATTTGGGGGTAGGGATGGGGAGGTGGAAAAGAAACATCCCAAGGAGATCAAGACAGAATGGGAGCTACATGGAAGACACTGTCTCGGAACACACTGTCTCAGGCATCCAGTAAGGACGGCGCCCTGGCTACTGAAGTCAGGTCTGGCTTGGCAGACATGGCAGATGAACATGGCCCCCTGCAGGGGCTTTCACAGGGCCACAAGGGCTGGGTCTCACCTGAGAGGATGAAGGTGCCACTATCCTTGCCAACTACCTCCCACTGGGGGCTACGGAGCATCTGCCTCTTGGAGCACTCTGAGGCTGTTGGCTCATAGGGAACATGCAGGATGAAGTTGAGCAGGCATAACTGGCGTGCTTCCCAGAAGTGCTGCAGTTGCCGTAGGATCTCTTGGGCATGAATTTGTTCATTTTCACACTGCCAAATCTGCAACAGCTGGGACTCAGGAACCAGGACTGGGTAATGGCTCAAAGCATAGCCTTGGATCTGGGACTTGCAGATTGGGCCTGGGCTCAGAGGAGTGGAGGTCTCAGGGATGACAGAGAGTGGGACATCTAGCTTCAAAGTTAGGCCATCAGCATCTAACTACTTTGACTGAGGGTTGCTGCCAGAGGCTTGAAACCCACCCTTTTGCAAGGCTCCAGCTGAGCAGCCAATACTTCAATCAGTTTGTGCTCTTTTGGGACAGGATAAATGTTGGGAGGGACAATTGCCATCTTGTGTGCCCCTGATTATGGGCTGCCACCCATCATTCTACCCTAGGAGGGACATGCTTTTGTTCACAGAGAGTGGAAATACCCATGGAATCTCCCTTTGGAGAGTTAAGAACATTCATACCCTTCATGCAGGTTAGAATCTCACCCCTACCCTCCACATGCCAACATTCAGTGTCCCCTTGTTTTAAGGGGTTGCTGGGCCTTAACTGGTTCCATTATAGATTAGCAAACAGGTCCTGGGTCTCCCTCCTGTGGGCCCCACCTGGTTGATTCGATCTGAAAACTCCAGTAGCGGACAAGTGAGCAGATGGCCCAGTGTTAGGATATCCACATTGTTGAGACTGCCCAGCCCTAGGGCTGGAGGTAGAGGGGACAACAAGTCAGAGCTCCACCCCACATCTGGCAGAGTCCAGCCCATATCCCAGAGCCCAGTCCTACCCTAAGCCAGAGCCAAAATCTGGAACCAAAGCCCAGCTCATCCCACTTCAGACCTCAGACTACAGATCTCAGAGTATAACATAAAGCCAAGAGTCTAGAGCCCAGAGCACAACTCAGAGCCCAGAGCTAAGACCCCAGCCCAGAGTCTAGACCTACATAGTGCCACTGAGGTTAGCAATGTATGTGAAGACAGGGAGCAGCCTAGAGACCAAAGATGTTTCCACAAGAGCAATGGAAAACTGAGTTGTTGTAGAGTTCTAAACCTGATACCCTTCCTCTCTCCCCACCCCACTGATTCTAACCAAACACACCTCGTAGAAGGGCTTGGCAGTTGGGATTCTGCAGCTGGAGGGTGCCTATCTTGGTGAGTAATGGCAGGTGGTTGCGAAACTCCTCCAACATGTGCATACAGCGTTGCAGGACTGGGCTGTGTAGCCCCAGGGTTGCACTCATCTGTGCAGCTTCTGTCAGCCAGCCATCTGTCTTCTCCTGGGCCACAGTCAAATTGAACTGTAGAGAGAAGGGCTCTTTGTCAGTTTGAGACCCCTCCCTAACCCCCCCCCCACCTTGATGTCCCTTCACTTTCAGAAGCTCCAAGGAAAAGTGTCAGCACCTTTGCAAAAGCCATGCACTTCCACTCGCTGATGTTCTCAGAGACGATTTGGTACAGGTGCCAGATGCGCTGCTGCTGCACGATAGGACGGGCCCCACAGGCTGGCAAGGGCACAGGACTCTCGTCCCCTGTGGGAAAGGGCTGGCTATGGCCTGGGGCTATGTGGTGGGGCGTGATGGGGAATGGCCAGTGAAGAGACCATAGTGACAGAAGGGAGGGTCCAGAAAGGGTGGTGGTGGTGGTAGTGGCTCCAAATTGTTTAGTACAACAATGGAGATGGGTCAATGCAAAAGACAGTTAATCCAGGGAAAGAGCAACTGGCAGAATGTAGTGACAGTGAAAGAAACTGAAACAAATGAACCTACTGTGTTCAAATGAACACCATAACCATACTGAAGGGAGAAAATAGAGGGAGGGAGAGCAGAAGGAAGAATTAATCCAAGAAATTTATGTACAAAGTATTTGACTATGTATCTTCAGACTTAACAAGGTAGGGAGCATGGGGGGGTAGTAAGGGAGAAGAATAGCAAACAAATCCTGAACTAATCTTTAGTAGGTTTGTTTACAGTAATAGTTTGGGTGAAGCAATTAGGAAGTTACTGCAGATGTAATACAGGATTGAGCAAATGAGTAAATGTGTCGATGTTGCTGGGAACCACACAATATGAGCAACATATTCTTCTTGGAAAAAATATACTCAAAGAAATACCTCAACCATCTGAGGAAAAAATTAAACTAATGAAAAGATGTAGTATTAAAAAAATAGTAGTGTGAGAGAAGGTAGCTTAGTATAGGCTGGAGTGGGGTAGTGACGCATTCCAAAGCAATTTGGGCAGATAATAGGATACATGTTTGCAGCCTCCTGCGCCACCCGACCCTGAGGGTCTGGGGGAAGTTGCGGATGTGTTGGACTTCCTCACCTGATTGGTGGTGATGTTGTCGCGGACATTGGGACTGGCGGTTTGATGTGCTGGGCCCTCGATCATGGGACTTGCCCTTGTGTTGCTTGTTGCTGCAGAGGAGAGGCTGAGCTTGCGTGTGGTTGTGCCTGAGGGTCTCCCCCTGAGTGCCTCTTTGTTGCTCGGATGTGGCCCTCTCTCTCCCCAACTGAGCCGCCTTGACGGGTGGACTCGCTGCGCTCCCCCCGGCGTGGGACCCGACGCCCAGGGACGTGAGCGTCCGTGGCGATGCGGGATATGGCTCCCGGGGATGGGTCCGGGCCCGGCATCGTGGGGCTGGGTGTGTCTTCTTGAACAAAAGGGGGATGCAAAATGAGACGAAATAGAGTCGGTGGCTGAGAGATCTCAAATGGAGTCGAGAGGTCACTCTGGTGGACATTCTTATGCACTATACAGATAACACCTCTTAGGTTTTGGTGTGTTGCAACGGCTAGAAGTAAATGCCTGGAACTGCCGAGCTCCGGCCTGGCAGTCTGGACTCCTGGGGATGATTATATGGTGGTGTAGATTGCAAGGGGTGATAGTGTGGTTGTGGGGACCTTGTAGATCACACCCCCTTTTTTTTTTAGTGTGTGGATGGGTGAGTGGTAAGATGGGGATGAAGACTAAATGACAGGTGGTATGGGATGGGGGATGGTTTGGGTGTTTTTTTCTCATTTTTAGTTTTTTGTTCTTGTTCTGGTTCTTTCTGGTGTGGGGAAAATGTTCAGGAATGGATTGTGGTGGTGAATGCGTGGCTGGATGATCATGCTGTGAACGACTCACTGTATACCATGGATGATTGTATGTTGTGTGGTTGTGTATGAATGAAACTGAATAAAAAAATATATATATATAAAAAAAATAGTAGTGGGTAACAAAACCAGGAAACCTCAGAGATGTAAAATAGTTGTTAACATGGTTATAAAAGAAAGCGTATGTCTAAAGTGATAAGTAAAACAGATGATACACAATGAAGATAAAGGACAGTGTTAATTATCTGGATCTAAAATTCTGTATTATTGTAGCAAAAACTAGGAGTTTGGTGGGAAGATTGGAATGTAAGGAAGAAGTAAAAGCAATGCTGTGGGGTTTCCTGTTCCTGCCATCAAAAGGCCCAAGTTCCCTGCTCTGCTTTTTCACAAACATCCCCAGTCTCTAGCAGGAAAGTTCAAGGTCTATGGTCTATGTCAGTTTGAGTATGGGCTGCCAGTCTCCCAATACTCTGCCAAAGGAAAAGTCCCTTGTTTGAGGACAGTTCTAAAGTGTCCTCCACCTCACATCTGGCCAAATGACCCCGGGACTGGGGATGCCCACAGGCAGAGATAGTTTTGGTTGGTACCTGGCCAAGGGTCAAATCTTAAGCAATGCATCCTTCTGAGGGATATAAGCGACTGCATCTAAGAAAGGAGACAAGCCTACAAAGTTCTTTATGTACAGAAGGGCACCAGCCTATGCTGCACCACTACCTGGAAGGGCTAAGAGCACTAGTTCTGTGCTGGTCTCCTCCTGTGGGCTCATGAGGCCTCACAGCCTCCTTTCTACACCACACTGGCTGGTAGCAGTGGATTTTGGAGCATTAAGGCCTATTCTTATTTGGGGCCTACTGCCTGGGTTGAACAGGCCTATGTGAATGCTAAGTACTACAGTGAGGCCACCCTTACATTTCTCCTACACAGGCTTCTATTAGTCCCCTGACTCCATCCCATACTAATGGAACATTCATCTATTTGCTTCCCCACCAGAAGCTCCCTGTACCCCACCCTAAGCACACTACCTAACATATTCAATGTATGAAGGATTTTATCCTGAAATTTTCATTTATAAAAGGGAATAATGAAAGTATGTGATTTCTGAGGCTTGCTTAGGATCACATGGGACACAGGACTCTTCTCTCAGCTGGAAGAGCCTATCATGGGGAAATGGTGGAGGGAACAGGGATCCTCAGTACCAGTGAAGGTGGCATAGGTGTGGTGCAGTTCACTGAGGTAGCTGGTTGTGTCCTGGAATTGACACTCCAGGGAGATGAGCTGATTCTCAGTGCTCCTCTGCTCTTGTGCAGGATCGAGGAAGGGACCAGAAAGGGCCTTCTCAAGCAGGCCTTCCAGCTCCAACACTGCTGCTGCCATTAGCTGCTGCAGCTTGGGCACGATGGCATGTCGCTTGCTGAGCAGGAACTCTGAGGCCTGACTTCTCTCAAACTGAAATGCCTCCCACATATGCAGCAGCTATGAGGAAAAGAGAGAGCAGTTAAGTAGATCAGCTACGAGGGAGGGGAAATGGAGGGAGGGGTGATTCCCTTAACTGCCCTCTCACCGAGATGTCCAGGGCCTCATTCTCAGCACTGAAGAGGCTAAAGTGGTTGCGGATGAGTTCATTAAGTGACCGTATGTATTCCACTCGTTCCTCCAGCTCGATGTAGTTTGTTGGCCTTATTCAACTGTAGGGGCTACAGCATGAGTCCAGCACCCCTACAACCCTACACTCCTCTTTGGGCCCAGCTTCAAGGGGCACCACCACCTTCTGGAGGCTCCAGACTCCAGGAGTAGCCTTTGAACCAAATGGGATCAAGGGCCACCTGGGTCTGATCCCCATCTGACCCAAGTCTCTCTGAAGGAGAACAGTTCCTCCCTCCCTGACTAGGGGCTTCCTCAAGGCAGGAGAGGTGTCTCTCCCACCAGATCATCACCCTGATGACATGGCAAAAACTTCCTCTCTGACAGACTTGTCACACAGGGCACCTCTGAAAGCAGAACTGTATTGCTCTTACCACACCAAGTCCTCCCCCTAACATACGGGCACAAAGGGCCATGCAAATATGGTAAGAATTAGCAAGGGCAGAATGCTTATCTGAGCACAGTTTAAGAACATCAAGTCCCACTGGGAACTCAGATGAGACCTGAAAAGAGTGTACTGAGCATCTGAGTGTATCTGGGCCCTGGATAAGCGGGGCAAAATGGATGGGGAGAGCCTACCTTTTGGGAACACCGTGCAATGGCATGAATGTCAGAATTGATGTTTTGGAAGACAGTCATGAAATCTGTGAGCTCTGTCACTAGTTGCTGAGTGCGGCTCCGGCACTCATTCTGCACCTGTGCAAGAATGTCCTTCCTGATGTTGCCCAGCCTGGATTCTGGAGACAGGAGAGGATCAGGTGTTAGGGGATACATAAAAAAGAAGGAGTACTGGGGGAGTGTTGTGGGTCCAGAGTGGGAGTGAGTCTCAAGGGGAAGCCAGAGCACGAGTTCATTCTCTCAGTCATTGAATGCTTACTGGACCCCTGCTCAGCATCCAATCAAGAGGTATGTACAGGGGCCTAGGTTGGCACCAGTAGACAAGAAAGAATGGATGAGACAGAGAGTGTCCCACCTTCAGAAGCTCACAGGATGATGACAGAGACAAAGACTCATAAATGGATAATCACAAACCAGTGTGAGAAATGCTCTGAAAGTGCCCAGGAGCCCTCAACTGCCATAGAGAAGGGACAGAGGCCTTTGGAGGTTGGGAAAGGCCTCCTCAGATAGGGGAAAATTGGAGTTGGGTATGTTGAGTAGCTAATGCTCAAAGTTGTCAAGGCATACCAAGTAAATGAAATAGCATGTGCAGACGCATAGAAATGGCATGTCCATGAACAGCAGAAAGCCCTATCAGAGATGAAAGATTTCTGTTTGGGAAGTCTTACTGCCTATGTTCCAGTAGAAGAGGTACCAAGAAGAGATGGCATCTGCTTTTTCTTTTTCGGGATTAAAGGAAAGAATCTGTTGGATGGGTATAGGACTAGAAGATAATGGAATCTGCCTTTGATGATATGTACAATTCCATTGTCTCAGAGGGCAGTAATACATCAATATGATATTTCATCAAAACTAAGACATCATTAATTCTAAAACACCATTATTTTATATACCACTGAAAAAGAAAAATGCTATCATCTAAACTCATTGAACGTAAGATACCTCTTGAATTCAGAGATGTTAAAATATGCATAAAACAGTGAAATATAGTATAGAAATACAGTATACACAAAATACAATATAGAATGCTTACTACCTGTCAGGCACTGTATCAAGTACTTTACCTGTATTAACTCATTTAATTCTCAGAAAAAACCTTGAGATAGATACTATTATTGTCTTTATTTTACAGATAAGGAAACTGATGCTCAGAGAAGTTAAGTAACTTGATCAACACCAAACAGCTAGTATGTGGCAGAGCAAAGATTCAAACTCGGGCAACTTGGCTCTGCTCCATTATATTTTATATTTTGAGAGGTGAAAAGTAAATTGGCCTATGGGCATTTCTCTAACTGGAAAGTGGGATAGTGAATTCTGGAAGTAGATAATTGAAACCTACCTGGTATAGAACTTTAGAGCCTCGGAGGAAGTGACCAAGAGTACTGGCCACTAAGAGCTGATGAGAAAACCCAGACAGAGGGCACTTATTAAGGGGCACTCTAGGTTGAAAAGAACACTGAATATGTGAACCCAGACTTCAAAATGTCCCTCTGGTCTGTGGTCATTGTGATGTTGATGCTTTTTTGGACCAGTAGCATCAGGCAGGTGAAGGCAAACAGCAACTCAACGGTGACACCGTATGGTATTAAGGAGCAATTGGTTGATAAAATGTCAGGGCTCCTTGGGACTGGAAGTTGGAAGTGGATGTGGAAATAGATTTGAGAGATATTTAGGAGGTAGAAGAACAGAGAGGATTTGGTGACAGGTTAGATGTGCTGGGGTTAGGGTGAGGGAAGAGAAAAAGATGAGGAAATCTGAGGATTTCTGATGAGACTAACTTACCAAGGTGGATAATTGTGCCATTCACTGTTGAAGGGACCCAAGGAAGAAAAGGAACAGAGTTGAAAGACAAGAAGACAAAATTAGATCTACAAGAGGGGTGAGAGTAGACAGAAGAAGGTAAAGTGAAATGAAAGAAGATTAATCATCTACTGTATGCCAGGCTGCATGCTAGTACTATAAATAATAACTCATTCAATACTCCGACTATAACCCTATTAGCTGAGTATTATTAAGTTCGTGTTACAAATAAAGAAAGTAAAGCTCCGTTATCTGAAGTCACAAAGCAAATAGAAAACAGAGCCAGGATTCCAAACCCCATGCTTCTCTATATATATTTGCTCCTCTTGAAGAGGCAAGTTGATCCTGGACTAAGGATCCAGAAGCTAACAAATTAGAACAAGAACACTGACTTCCTGAGCACCAGCAGAATCAAAGATAACATTCCCAAATCCCTTACAACTCCCAAATGGCAAAGGATATAGAAGATAGCTGTGATTGACAGCCAGTAGACGCAGATGGAGTTCCTGTGTTGAGGGCTTAAGGACCCTGAAGCAGAAGCTGTGGGGGTGAACAGCCTAAAGCAGAGACTGGGTGAAGAATTCACTAAAACTCCAAGGAGCTGCAAGGCCAGCATGAGCCAAGGAAGGGCTGAGTCAGCAAAGAGAGAAACCCTGGGCCCTATTAGCCCAAGAGAACGCACACCACTTATGCCAGCCCAGAACACATCAGAACCAGAAGCAGTAATGTCAGAAGGAGGGCTGAAAGCAGGCAAGGATTATTACACTCAAGCAAGGGTCAACAGGAGCCAGCAAAGAAGAGCAGACAGCCCAGGGGCCCGCACTCAATGCCAGATGCCACATTTGGAAGGAAAAGGATAAGGGAACACTTGAGAATAAAAATAAACCAGAACTGTAGTGTGAATTTTGATTGACTGAATACTTAAAATGGACTATTAGACCAAAAGTGACTAGTTTAAATGAAAAGTGTTCTCTTTACTTGAGAAACTTATGTTTTTCTTTTATCAACAGCAAAAGTTAGGACTACAGAATAAGACAAGATCAGTTAAAGTGAGTAAACTGTTAACATATCCAAATTGAAGGGTAAATTTTGACTCTGCTACATGGCAAGAGTAGACTACCTTAGATTCCTAAGAATCTCTGGGCAGAAACTGAGCTCAGTAGCGTGAGGAACAGGCTAAGATTTTTCTCAGACACATTTGGTTTGAACTACTTCCACACCATAAGAATAAAGTGTCAAGTGACAGGAACATGACTCCTAAGGAGTATAGGTATCGAGCAGAGCCGAAACAGACAAGTCGTCCTTTGCAGCGATCACAAGGGAAAGTGACTTTGGAAGACTCCATCTGTTTGATGAGAGTTTTGTACTAAAGGTCCCTAAAGGACATTTCAGGCCTTAGGAGGGCCATGGAGATAGAGATAGGAAAGGCGGGAAAACAAACAGCACTCACCCATTTCTGCCTGTATCTCATGGCAGCTCAGCAGCAGCAACTTGCCTTTAGTGAGCAACTTGAGAGGCATATTGGAGACAAGGGACTGCCACGCATTCAGGCGGCTCACCAACAACACGTAGTCCTTAACGGAATAGCCTCTCATGGCCTCCAGCTTCTCAGGCCCCCAGGCTTGCAAGAATTCATAGATGCCTGTCATCCAATGATGCTCCCCGCAGAATTCCTGAACCTCCTGCAGCATGGCCTAGGGGCAGACAAAGTGCTTAGGCTATCGTGGGAATGGTGGGTCTCCTCCCACTCCTTAAACCTCAGTTGTCACCTCAAGCTGGGTCTGTAGTACAGTCAGTGCCTCCTGGATTCGAGGGTTGTTGTCCAGATCCTTCTGCAGATGCGTATAATTGGGGGGTGAGAACTGACCCCGCAGCCGGAATCCACGAACCTCCAGGGTTCCAGTGTTCGGGAAAAACTTCCAAGGCCACACTAATCCTGTATCCCGGCCACAGAAGATACGCACAGATTGTGGGGCCGTCCCTGGAACCTGGGCATCAGGAATTCCGTCTCTGAGTCCTCTTCATTTTCTTCTAGTGGGGCACATGCCATAATTGTCCATGAGTGCCCCCTGGATCCCACATACAACCTCTTTCACCACCTTAAACATGTACACACACATCATATACACATTACACACACACCTTCCCCATTCATGAGTGAGTTCACACATATATCCACATCACAAATATAGTATACCAGACCCAATGAGGGAATTTATTAATTTGGCTTCGGTACAGAAAACAGAATTCACTCCAACAAGGATAAGCAGGAAGGGAATCATTGGAGAATATTAAATTGTGGCAGAATAACTGGGAGAGCTGAAGAAAAAATACTCTAGGCTGAGTTTCTAAGACTCTCTTGCCTGGTTAATTGAGAAGTCACTGCCAAACCACCAGCTACAGAAACACACTGCTATGATCTGCAGTAGCAAAATGGAGGACATACACATTGCCTCTCTCCACAATTAACTCAGCTCTAAGTTGAAGTCTTACATAAATCTAATTGGTGCATCCTAAATCACATATGACATCTAGATGCAAGCGGGTCTGGGAAGCGTAGTCTGTAGCACTCCAGCCTCTGCAGAACAGGAATGCATACTGGAAGGAAGTTGGAAAGGATGTTGAGCACATCAGCCCTCAGTCATTGCCTTAAGGTATATCCTTGAACCTGGCCTCCCCCTTGACTTTTTAGGAACTTGTTATATGCCAATTTCATTATTTGTGTTAAAATTCAGCATTTAAAAAAGCATCAGAATGTTGAGAAATTAGATCTACACTGCCTCCACCAAATATTACAGTGCCCCGAAGGCTCAATCCAGTCCTCAGATTTCCTCTCTTCTCCACCTGCACGCTTGGCTCTAGGAGATCTCATTCAGTTTCATGTCTTTAGGAACCATTTATTTGCTCCCAAATTTATATCATTAGCCCAGATCTCTCCCTCATTTCCAATTGCTTTAAACAACTGCCTACTCCACTTCTCCACTAGGATGTCTAATAGGCACAGCAAACCTAGCAGGTCCAAAACTGATCTCCTGTTGTCTTCCCTCAATATTGCCCTGCCTGCAGCCTGTCAATTTCAGTAAATGGAAATTCCATTCTTCCAGTAGCTCAAATCAAAAACTTTCAAGTCATCTTTGAGTCTTCTGTCACACACAACACAGTCAACATCAGCAAATCCTGTTGACTGTGCATTCAAAATATATCCATAATCCAACCAATTTTCACCACCTCTCCCACAGCACCCCCTACCCCTGCCCAGACCAAGTCACCATTATCCCTCACCACATGAGTGCAATACTCTCCTAGCTTGTCTCCCTGCTTTGCCCCTTGCCTCCAACAACTGACAGGCTCTGCTTCATTAAACAAGAACTATCCTTTAAAAATAATGCCAGAGGGCAATTGCCAAAATACAGAAGATGGAAGCCCATCAACAGATGAATGCCCATCAACAGATGAATGGATAAACAAAAGGTGGTATACAGATACAATGGAAATATTATTCAGCCTTAAAAAGGAATGAAGTTCTGATACATGTAGCAACATGGATAAATTGTGAAGACATCATGTTGCATGACGTAGACCAGACACAAAAGGACAAACATTGTATGATCTCACTGATATGAAACAATTAGAATAAGCAAAATTTATAAAGTCAGAAACTAGAATACAGGTCACCAGAGGCCAGGGTGAAGGTAGGGAATGGGAAAGTAATGCAATCAAATTAGGATGAGGACATACTATATTAGGGTGGGCCTTAAATCCAATAACTGATGTCCTTATAAGAAGAGGAGAGGACACACAGACACGCACACAGAGGGAAAAGAGCCAGGTGATGACAGAGGCAGAAATTGAAGTGATGCAGCAACTAGCTAAGAAATGCCAGGAATTGGCAGGAGCCACCAGAAGTTAGAAAGAGGCAAAGGATTCCTCCCCTACAGCATTTGGGAGAAGCGTGGCTCCGTTGCCACCCTGCTTTTGGACCTTTAGCCTCTGGAACTGTGAGAGAATAAATTACTGTTGTTTTATCCACCCAGTCTGTAGCACTTTACTATGTCAGTCCTAGGAAACTCGTGAAGCCGACCAGCCAAGCCTCCCTTCTGGAACAAGTCCTGACACTAATGAGAAACTTCTGGCGGTAGAATAAAAAAAAAAAAAAAGAGCAGAATGGAAACAATAGAAAAAAAGAAGAAGAAGAAAAAAGATCCAAGTTAAAGTGACAGAGGGACCCAAGAAATCTCAGAAAGCTAGTCACCATTTCTCAACACCATAGAAAAACAATAAAAAAGGAAACTGAGAAGTTAGAAAACTATTCTCAGCCAAGCCTCCTTCTAAAAGTTAAGAAAACTCATTTTTCTAAATTGAACAATAGAAAGGTATCAACATCAAACTCCATATAAAGCTATTATAAGAAAAAAGAGAATAAAGAGTAGAATAACATCCCTGCAGAATATGAGCGCATTCAAGAAATAGATTAAAACTATAGCCCACCATTTCGAAACATGCTAAATGACATTAAGAAAATGATGTAAGTTATGAAAGAACACATGTAAGAATTGGAAAAACTCAGAAATTACATGACAGAATTCAGGAAAGAATTAGAAGTAAAAGGATTTAAAAAATCATTTCAGAATGGACACTTAACTAAAGGAACATAAGAGCAAATAAACACAACAGTAATTCCTCAAAAGAAACAGGTGAAAAGAAGAATAATTAAAAATATAAAAAAGTAATAAAGAAAGGAAAAGACAGTAGACAACTGACTAAAGTTGCATGAAAAAATAAAGATCTCTAGTAAAGATAATGATGTGGGTAAATATAAACACCAGTACTATTGTATATTTGGTTTGTAACTCCATTTTACTTCCTACAGAATCTAAAAGGCAAATGCATGAAATGTAATGATAAATCAATGGTTTTGGACTCATGATGTATAAAAATGTCATTTGCAACAACTACTACCTAAAGGTGGGGGAACAGAAGGGTATAGGAACATAGTTTGTGTATGTTATTAAGCTGGTATCAAAACAGATGAAATTATTATAGATTTAGGATATTAAATTTGAGCCCTATGGTAACCACAAAGAAAATATCGGAGACTATACAAACTCATAGAGACAGATTACCAGAGGCAATAGGGAGTTAATGCAAAATGAGCATAGGGTTTCTGTTTAGGGTGGAAGGAAAGTTCTAGCAATGGAGGTGGTGAGGGTCCTGCAACACTGAGAATGTGATTAATCCCATTGAATGGCAGGCTTAGAAGGGGTTGGGATGGGAAGAGTTATGTTTGTATGTACATTTCCTCAATTAAAAAAGAAGAAGGAACAGCCACTAAAGAGACAATGACAGTTAAATGCAATTTGTGATCCTGGATAGGATCTAAGAATGAAGGAGAAAAAGCTCCAAAGACATATTGGGACACATGAAAAAATTTGAATATAGAATTTAAACTTGATAACTGCACTTAAGTTGGTTACATAAGTCAATTTCCTTGTTTGAAGGAAATATACATGGATGTATTAAATGACCGAGAAGGATGATGTGTGCAACGTGCTCTCAAATATTCAGAAAATGATATAGATAGGTGAGAGATGAAAATAGATAGATAGACAGACTGTGGCAAAATGTGAATCTGGGTATCTGAGGGGAGGGGGTATACTGGAGATCTCTGCATGAG
>PVKY010000386.1:35543-51778 GCA_004027775.1 Bradypus variegatus | reverse complement strand
CGCTGAGCATATCTCTGCCCAGGTAAAACTGCTGGAGTTGCAGGAGCTCGTCTTAAGACTTGTTGGTGAGCGCAATGAAAGTTATGGCAGATTTCTGGTAGCTGCTCAGAGCCCTGCTGGTGAGGCCACAGCAGCACCCTCAGGCCCCCAGGAGCTTGGAGCTGCCAACAGCCAGGGTGAGTAGAGACCCCCGGGAGGGGTGGACAAGGCAGGCAGATGCAGGGGAGATCTCGTATGGTGCTCAGAGCCCTGCCTTTCCCTCTTCTCAGACCTTCATGAGGTGAGCCTGGCAGATGATGTGGAACCTGTAAAGGGAGAGGCCTTCCTAGGCCCAACTATCCCAGAGAATCCCACTGCCCAGCAGATAATGCAGCTGCTACGTGAGATTCAAAACCCCCAGGATCACGCAGGCCTGGGCAGTAATCCCTGCATCCCCTTCTTTTACCGGGCTAATGAAAATGAAGAAGTGAAGATTTTAGTCATCTAAGAACCTGACCCTGGCAGGCAAAGCCCAGTGACTCTGAGCTGGGTGCTCTGCCCCACTTCTTCCCTACCACCCCTTCCCCACCTCCTTGTCTGCCATCCCTTTGTCCCTAGAGCAGCTAGGTGGGGCCCTGAGGGGGTGTGCTGAGCCACCTGCCTGCTTGGGGGAGGCAGGCAGGTGGGTGCAGACCCCTTGCTACCTTGGCCAGTGTAGGACCATGTCTTCGTCTCTGGGCTATGGCTGTTTCGTTCCAGAAAAATGAAGAGCCAGAGGCCTTGTTTAGAAGGCCTGCCTCTCTGGAGGAGCCAGGGGTCACCAGTGGCCTTCTCACCCCCTACCAAGCAGGGGCTCATGCATCCCCTATTCAGAGGCATTTAGGGGGCACTGGTGCCACTTTCTTCATCTACCGTATTGGGCAGTACTCACACAGTTCTTGGAATAGCTGGGCCTAACTGCAGGCCAGGCAAAGGCGTGGGCTGGTGGTGGATCTGGCTTCCCTCTCGCAGTGTAAATACTGTAACTGTATAACATTTTGTATATTCCGGAGGCAGGACAGCCCCCTGTATAGTAGCGGAGGCTGGGGATGATATGTGGAGTGTGGTGTGCTGGTAATTATTTGGGGGATAGGGAAACTTATTTATTGATATATAGTATAGCACAGAGGAAGGAGGCGGGGACGGGGTTCTGGTGCCCGGGTGATTCGGCTCCTGTTTATTTTGCTTTTAATTTCTGAATAAATGGATTCAGCCCACAGTGCTTGGCCTTGTGTGTTCCTGCTGCCCATCACTGGGTCCTGTGTTCCAGGTGTGAGTACCCAGCTGGGGAGTGGGTCTTGCCAGCAGAGGGGGCTGTTTTATGGATTGTTTGGAGCCCCCATGTGTCTGTGCACATCTGCTGGGGCTGTTGGGGATCTTCCAGGCCTATGGCCTGCACACTGCTACGTGAATGCTGGGGGATTCCATGGGGACTGCTGTGGGGCTTATAGGGGGCAGATCTGTCATAATGGCCAGCAGCCTCACATTTGACAGATAGGGATCTCTAAATCCTGGGGAGGGAAGGCAGGGTGTGAGAACCCAAGAATGCTTTCATTCCAGACATTTTCATCCCAACACCCTGCCCATCTCACCTGTCGGCACCTGCTAGCCTGTTCCTCCAGAAGGCGGGTTTTGGGTCCCAGGCTAAATTTGTGACCCTGCCCCCTAGTGGCCAAAGCAAAGCTTATAGGATGAAGACAAGCTCACCTCCAGGTGCTTTCCAAGTAGGCCTTGGAAATGAGGCAGCCTTTTCTTGCCACTCCTTACAGCATCTTAGCAATGGCTGGGCCCTCCACCCCAACGTTTAAAACTTCACCTGCCCCCCTTAGCTCCACAAAGAACACAAGCCAGCAGAGAGGACACACATTGTTCTCCATCCAGAAATGAGTTTTATTCTCAGCCAAGAGACAGCAAGACCAGTAGTGGTCAGAGACCCACACAGCTGCCAGTGCAGCACCCCCATGCTTTGAGGGGGAGAGGGATGGGGTGGGGATGGTGTCAGAGGGGGGGCTGGCTGTCCACAGGCTGGGCATGACAGGGAGGCTCATTGGAGGTGGAACACTTTGGAGGGGCTGTGTCAGGGTGACAGCGTTTCCTTGTAGTTGGGCCACAAGACTCTACAGGGACTGCATGGTGATTTGATTCCCAACACTAGAGGCAAGGCTGAGTCTGCCATTTATATATATATATGTATGTATATATATGTGACTATTTATAGATATTTATAGAACAGGGTGGGAGCAATACCAGAGAAGGGAGCACAAGATTTCACCAGCGTCACACCTGGTTATGTCAGCTCAGCTCACCATTACAACAGACTAAGTCACAGATGAAGGCGGATCTTTGGGGGATGGGGGAGCCACTGTCATGTCACAGAACAGCCATCCAGGCAGGCTTGGAAAGGAAGGTCTCCGAGGAATAGGAGGGCTCTGGTTAGAGGTCGAAGGGGGGCCTGGGGCTCTCAGGACGGGATGGACTTGCCTGACCCGATCGGCTGGCAGTTGGAGAGAAAGTGAAGAGAGAAAATGGGAGAGAGAAAAAGGGAGAGCTGGTAAGGCAAGAGCAGCCAAGCCACGGTGGTGATGAGAGGGGATAGGAATGGGAATAAGACACAGGTATGGGTGTGGGGAAAAGTTTCTGGAAAAGAGGAGAGAGACAAGAAAGGGAAGATGGAAAGGAGGAGCTGGAGATGGTCAGGAGCTAGAGCTTCATGGGGAGTCTGGGGTGGGAGTTGGTTTGCCCCCCCCACACACACCAGTCTCTCACACACCACCCAGACAGTGCACCCAGAGCTCCAGAACACATACTCTGCCCCCTCTGGCTTCCCTGCTGGCTGCCTCTTCTCTGACCACCATGACTCCCAAACCACTGGCCCAGGGCCACCCTTAGCCTCAGGGAGTATGGGGTCATGAGTCTCCACACAATAGCCACCAGGCCTGATGGACTGGAGAAAGAACACTGGACCAGGAAGGTGAAGCTAAAAGTGGTGGCTGGAGGGAACACTGGAAGCCCCTCGTGGTGGCCAGAAAGCCCAGGGATCCTTTGAAGGGTCCCTAGGAGAGGCAAGGAGGACAAGCAGCCGGATGCCAGTGGCCACAGACTTATAAGTCTAAGAGGGGAGCCTCAGCTGGTCGGGGGACTGCAGGTCGCGTAGGTGAGGCTGGGCCCTTCCTGCTGGGGAAAAGCAGAAGAGCAAGAGTCAGTGGCAGGAGCAGACTGGAGACAGGTTAGCCAGGTGAATTTTATGGCCCAGCTGGGGCAGAACTCAGAGACGGTGACTTGCCCAAGTCGGCAGACACTCGTCCCCTTGGCTGAAAAGTATAGGTCACCCCTGGGTGCCACAGGCTAAAGTCCATGAGCCTGCTATCTGGCTGTGGTGCTTCATCTGAGGCCAAGGATGCTGCCTTTGGTCACACATCAGCAGGTTTGACAATACCAAGGAAAGAGGGGAAGGGGCTATCTGGCTCTGCCTCCCCTGTGAGGTGTGTTATGGGCTGATGGTGTGTATAGGAGAAATCATCAAACAGTCAGAGCCTTCACCTCAGATAACTGTTCAGTTGCTGGTATGACAGAGGAAGTGAGACTCCGACCACCCCTGCCCTATGGTGGCTTTGGTTCCCAGACCTCCCAGCCTGGGAGCTGGATGTCCTGCCCCAGCAGCATGGTGCCAATAAGGGGATGAAGTTCAAAGGCCTCTGGCCACCTCCAAGTCAAGCCCCCTACCCAACCCCCTCCAAGTTCCCAGCCTCTGCATCATAAACCATGTGCCTGCTGTCCTCTCTGATGGTTTCAGAGAGTACCATGGCCACCAGCTTGGGTACGGAGCCTGTCCCAAGAGCCTCCCAGGCTCAGCCATGGATCTTGGGCAAATGGCACTGAGTCCCGAGGCTCGCTGGGAAGAGACGTGAGAGAGCCAGCTGGTGGCAAGGACAGAAAGAGGAAAGAGTAAGTCTGGAGCTGCAGAAGGGAGAGGGAGGGGAGCCTGGTTCTGAGGCCCCAGGTATGCCCCCAGTGTGGAGCTGGTGCAGCAGGGGGCAGACACACTTCATGCAGCAGGCAGAGAGGCATGTACCTACCGTAGCTGACGCTCCTCAGGGGTCACCGATAGTGATTCTGAAAGACAGCACGAAATCAACATGGCAGTTCACACGCACAGATGGGGAAGGCCAGGGGGTGGGGGATATGCACACACACGCTTGGGCGTGCACACACATGCTGTGAGGGCCCATGGCCCTGCATGCTCACGCTAACACACATGCCCACAAACAACACGCATACACCTCCCATGGCCCTCCATCCTGCCCCCTCCATAACCGCCCCCCAGCAGCCCAGCACCCTACTGGGTGGTACGTGCAGCACAGATCTGGGGCATGCAGCCACTCGGTACACTGAAGCACACGCGTGGGCTGAATCACAACACAGAAGCTCGCCTGCACACAGAAGGCATTTGCACCAGCTCCCTGAATGCTCATCCTGGCATGCTCAGGGGGCCATCCACCCTGCTCCATAAAGGGCAGGGCTTGCTTTCTTGGGGTCCGGCTGTCGTTTTTCAGCCCAAGAGCCTTCCATGGCTCCCTACTACCCATAGCACTGAGTCCCAACAAGTCAAAGCTCCTCATTGAAGATTCCCCAACCTTCCCCAACCTACCCAGGGCAACCTCCTCGCTCTCCCTGCATTCTCTCCTCTGCCTGGTGACTCTCCTCAATATACCCCACACAAAACATTTCCCCACACTGCTGCTCCCTACCCAAATGCCCTCCCCACTCCTCACCACTGACCTTTTATCTCTATCATCCACCAGACCTCAATGAAGCCAAGCTGCCTTTAAGATGCTACATCAGACTGTTGTCTTCTTCAAGGCAGGGCCACAACTCACCAAGTTTCCCATGTGTTAGCAGGACTGGAGTTAGAGCAGGTGCCAAATCTTATGGTTCTCTTATGCCTCACACAGACCTGGACATGTGTCAATACCCTAAAAAATCTGAACTCATGTTGGCAGTTAGCAAAGCCATGTTGGCAATTAATGTGATTGCCATTGACTACCTTGAGTCCTACACCAACTCTGGTAGAAAGGTAGAATATTATCATTTGGTAGAAGGAAAACTGAGGCCCTAGAAGGCAAATGATGACTTGCCTAAGGTCCCAAGGCAAACCAGCATTTCTGAACTCCAAGTCCGGTGCTTTTGCCCCAATACCCCATCTGCTTCTGTCATCTGATTACCATAGAGCAAGTCCCATGCCATCCCTGCTTCATTTTGGGTTTATGGAGTCTAGGCCCATGGCCCTACCCTCCAGTCACCTGAAAACCTAAAGGATGCTATTGATCTGATGTGTTCTTCCTCAAGAGAATGTGGCCAATGGAGACAGGAGAATCTGTGTCAGATATCCGAGGAAAATTCCTGGAAAGAGGGCCATAGATCCAGAAGGCAAAACCAAGGATGAAGTAGAATCCTTTTCCCTAGAAATCTCTGGGAACGGGACAGTGTTCATCCACACACTCCTGTCCCCACCCCAAATATGTTGGTCCAGGCCGGGTAGGCCCCGAGACAGAAGAAGGAAAAAGCCATCAGATTGCCCCATGGCTCCCAGACCCCCTCTCTGGCTGCTCCCGGTCCTCCCTGTGCCTGGGTGCCACTCTTACAGTCTCACACCTGTGTGCACGCCCACACGCACACACCACACACCTTGCTGGTCACACAGTCACAGCCTGGCCTCTGTCCCTGCAGGCCAGAGACGGGACACTTCTCTGGAACAGCTCAAAAGAGTGGGAGGCCAGGGCACCGGGATAGCCCTGAGCATAACTGAGCAGAATCCACACATCCGAGAGGATCTGGGTTCAGACCTCAGAGCTGAGGTAAGCTCACCAGGGGCTAGGAGAGGAGGAGAGCATGGAATGGAGAACGGAGAAGAGCAGAGGAGAAAGGAGAGGAATGTAATGTGTGGGAAGCTGTGAAAAGTGAAAAAGGAGGGAAGCGCCATGCAAGTGCTGGAAAGAAGGGGGCAGGGTGGGATGAGCCCCACGGCCCTTTCCGCAGGAACGACCACCTCCGGGACTCAGCGTTCCCTGGGGGACAGGCTCCGCCAGCCCTCGACCACAGGGCCGGTGGTTCCCGCACCTACAGTCCGAGTTCCTAGGATGAAGAGGGCCGGCGCCCCAGTATCCAGCCCCTCCTTCGAGGCGGGCTCCCTCCCGGCTACATCCCGCCCGACGGCCTCTCCCGCCGCACTCAGCCCCTACTCACCTGGGGACCCCGGGCGGGGCGCGGTTGGGGCGCGAGGGCACCTGGGGAGGAGGGCCGAAAGGGTCAGGGGAAGCCCCCGGCCTGGAGGGCACGGGGGGCGCCCCCCCCAGGGCGGACCCAGCAGGCGGAGGCCCAGGAGCAGGGCCCCGCGACCCTGGCCGGGCTGGGGGCACGGCGGGGGCTCTGCGCTGCGGCGTGGGGCTGGACGTGGGCGACCTGCTGGAGAGACAGCCGAGGACAGAGAGGAAAGAGATGAGCAGCACCGCCCTAACCTGAGGCCCCGCCCCCAGCCCAGCGCTAGCCCCGCCCGTGCATGCAAGCCCCGCCCCCCGAGCCATCTGCAAGCCCCTTCCCTAAGCTCCGCCCATCGCTCCAGGTGGGAGCCGCCCCGGTGACGCCCGCGCGCCACCGCCGGATTCCGGCGGTTCTCCCGCGGGCCCCGGGCTGGGGGCTTTGGGGCCGTGGGGGCCGGCCCTGGTACCTGCGTCCGGCCGGTACGCTCTGCACCTGCAGCCAGGAGTCGTCCACGGGCGGAGGCATGGGCGTGCTGACGGTAGTCGTGTTGATGTCGCCGATGATGCTGAGCGCTTCCTTCAGCGCGTGGTACATGCGGAGCATCTCGTCGCGTCGCTGCGCCTGCTCGGCCGACTCCTCCATTAGTGTGTTCTGGTCCCCGCACGAGTACAAGTTGGCCAGCAGCTCCGAGAAGATGAACTCCTTGGTCTGCGAGCGAGCGAGGAGGAGAGGGGGCTGAGACGCGACGCTTGCGCCGCCTGGCCTGCCCCGCGAGGCCCAGCGGGCACTGTGCCCTGGGACTGGAGCCCGGGTTCGGCGTTTCCAACGCAGCTCTGCCACAGCCTGAACTCGGAAGTCACTTCGCTTGCCCTTTTCTCAGATAGGGACACCGAGGCCCAGAGAAGAAAAGTGACCTGTCCAGGGTTACAGATATGGGAAGACTCTCGGGATCTATCATGCCTCGGGACCCCTGCCCACTCAGCTCTTTGAGTCTCGTTTCCTCATCTATAAATCCGGGATACTTTTACCCTTTTCGAAAACTTGCTCCCTCTATTTGACTGAAATAAGGAACATGAGAGTTTAAAATTTCCAGAGTCCTTGAGAAATGGGAGCGACAAGTGTATTTGTGTGTATGGATTGGGAGAATTGTGGGTCTCTGTATGTAGGGGAGGTGGGTTAATGTTCTCCTTAAAATCCCCAGGCATTACGCTACTGAAGCTCTGGGACATTCTTGGAGAGAAAATTTAGGATTTTCACTTCACAGACCAGGATCTCATTTATTCATTCTTCAAATATATGTTGAGGACCTTCTATGTGCCAGGTACTGTGTTGCTACGTACTTTATATGCATTTAATCCTCAGCCCTGTGAGTAGGTGCTATTATTATTCTTATTTTACATATAAGGAAACAGAGGCACAGAGAGGGTAGTTCATTTGATGAAAGTCACACAGGGAATTCCTGGCAAAGCCAGTTCCTCAGGGCCATGTTTTTTCACTTAGCCATGGGTTGTGGTGGTGCTGTAGGTGTGTATTCCAAAGCTAGGTCTGGGGGTTCTCAAAAGATGTAGATTCCTGGTCCCTCCCAAGACCTACTGAATCAGAACTCCTGGGGCAGTCCCAGGAATCAGCATTTTAGCCAGCTCCCCAGGAGATTAATGTACATTGAGGTTTGAGAATGCTGCTAAGTGGTGTGATCCATGGAAATGTCTAAGCTGTGAGTTAAAGGCAGGCAGGGGTGGGGGGTGGGGGTGCCTGGAATCTGGGGACCAACCTGAAGAGCACAAGAAATCTGAGGCAGAAGGAGAAAGGAAATGTGTGTCTGCCCTTGGATTGTTCTGTGGCAGAATCCCTCACCAGCCCAGTGGCCCCTCCCTTCCCTAGTGTTCCCAGCAGAAGACTGACTGGAAGTATCACTGATGACTGCTGGGGGCATTGGGCAGCGTCTTGAAAGTACAGCTGTGGGGCCAAGGGGGGCCTTGGAGGGGGCCATGGTGAAGATGTGTGTGGGGATGTGGAGGGTCAGGGCTCCCTCATCAGCGACTGTGGATAAAAAAGGCCAGCAGATGTTGCCTGCATGAGAACCACATTTTCTGTCAGACCTTACCTCGCAGAGCTGGCCCATGCTTGGCTCACATTTGCCCTGGATCGTGTCTCCCCCACCAGACGTGGCCCCAGAGGGCTGGCTCATGCTTCCCTCAGCAGTTCTGGCCCCCGTGGGCTAGACCTGCACTTCCAATATGGTAGCCACTAGCTATTTGACTGCCAAGCATTTGAAGAGTGGCTAGGAACCAAATTTTAGAATTTTATTCAAATTAAATTAAACTTTAATTTTAATATAGCATTAAAAACTGATCCTCGATTGGAAAGCTTTTAAATTATGTTTGGCACAATTTGGGTATGTGAATCTACTTTTTCAACTGGAAATTTCAAAATATAGATTGAGTATTTCCAGTGAAAATTTAGTGTTCAAATTGGATTTGTAGAACTTGGTACAAAAAAATATAAAAATTTAAACTACCTCAATAATTTTTATATTGATTACAGATTGAAATGATAATATTTTGGATCTCTTGGAGTAATTAAAAGATATTATTAAAATTAATTTTGTTTCTTTTTACTTCTTTTAACGTGGCTTCTAGAACGTGTAAAATGATATACAAAGCTCACATGAGCAGTTATGGGCAGCTCTGGTCTAGACCATGCCTCCCTCGCTGGACCTCGCCCCACAGGGCCAGCCTGCGCCTGCCCCAGACGAACCTGGCTGCCTGCCTCCCTGGTATCACAGGCGCTCCCGCCCCCCAGGGTGGCCCACGCACATTGTTGATCATGAGGTGCATGATGGTCTTAGGCATGAGGTCCCTCACGGTCTTGTTGACGATGGCCATGTACGAGTCCACCAGGTTCCGGATGGTTTCCACCTGCCGCTCCAGCTGTGGGTCCATGGAGTGCATGAAGTTGTCAGAGCCATTCTCCTCGGTCTCGCTGGCCTAACACGGGGAACAGAAGGGCATTAGGGTGGCCAGGACTTCCCAGCCTGACAGGACCCCATGAGGCTCCAGCCACCCCCCAGGGTCTCAGCCTCTCCATGGGTGCCTGGAACACGGAGGCACAGCAGGAGAAGCCCAAACACACAGGCACCCAGCTTCTCACCCCCTCTGGGTCTCTGGGCCTTGCCCTTCTCACTACATCTCAGGATCTGACTCCCCTTCTTCAGCCTTGTCTCTGCTCAGACTCTAGTGCCTACAATTTGCTGCCATTTCCCAATCCACAAATTAGAAAAAGACATCTCCAAAGTCTCCAAGGTTCTTTCCTGATTCTGAAAACCTGGCCAAAGCTGGTGCATGGCTGGATGAGGCCTGGCAGAAGGCCAGGGACGGGCACACTCACTTTCTCCTTGTCCTGGGAGGCCCACACCAAAGCCAAGAGGTCACCGCACCAGCGTCGTCACCACCACCGCCACCCGGAGGAGCAAGTTGCAGCAGACACATACACAGAGGAAAAGGGGAGGGAATGAGTGAACCCAGGGCATCGCACCCCAACTCTAAGGCAACCCTAAATATTGCCACAGTGAAACTGCCATGAAAGAAGGCAGTCACAAGAAACCACCATCCTAGCAAGGGGTGCAAAAAATGCCATCTTGACAGAGACAGGGACCTGCCATTGGAGAAGGAGGGGGAAGACTGGAAGGCTTACCCCTGATCCCACCTCAGGGCAGGTGTGTGTGTGTGTTTGATGCCTACTATTTTAATTTTAACCTTTTAGTTGAAATACATTCAAACTTATAGGACAGTTACAAAAATAGTACAAACCCTACACACAGATACCCAGATCCACCGATTTTAATATTTTGCCATATCCATCCATCAATATATTAATCCATCTATCCATCTATCTGTCTACTTGTCTGTTTGTCTATCAATCCATTTTCTGAACACTTGAGTGTAAGGTTGTACCCATTGTGCTCCCTGAACACTTGTACATTTCCTAAGACCAAGGATATTCACTTATGTAACCATCTCAACTGCAGTTAACCAGTTCAAGAAATTTAACATTGATATAAAGCTTATAGTCTATATTCCAATTTTTTCATGTCTCAATAATGTCCCTTTGAGCTTTTTCTCCTCCCTTGTTAGATCACATCCAGGAATACATACTGCATTTAATTATCATAGTCTCTTTAGTTGCTCTTTTTTTTTTTTAAGTTGTGGGAACATACACACAATATAAACTTTCCCATATCAACCATTCCCAAGGCTACCATTCAGTGAGATTAATCATATTCGCTATGTTGTCTCTCACCACCTTCTATTACTTAAACTTTCCCATCTCCCTGAACAGAAACCCTCCACCCATTATGCATTAACTCCACATTTCCCCTGCCCTGTGCCCCTGACTGCTTGCTGTTTTTGAGCCCAATAAAGGCTCAGACACATGGTATGGTATCACTAAGGATGGTGTCCCAGGGACCCCTAGTACAGGGTATCCTGCCAATCCCCTCCCTGCCCTGCCACTCACCCCAACACGCTCAGGGTACACGCCAGCTCTCAGGAAGGAGGCCTTCCAGCTGTCCACTTCCTCCTGTGTCTCACAGGCCAGTTCCAGCTGCCGGTAATCCTTGTAGACATTCCTGAAGATGGGCAGGCAGTAAGAGGAGGCCAGGGCAAAGCCCACCCTCCTGGGTAAGGTTAAGGGCATGCCTGGACTTTGGGGTCACTGGGCCTCGGTCCCAGCTGACTTTCTCATTTCCCAGCTGTGTCATCCTAGGCAAGTCCTTTCCTCTCTCCAAGCCTGTTTCCTCATCTGGAAAATGGGTTAATAACAATAATTCCTGCCTCCTAGGGTCACTGTGAGGATTTAGGGAAAGAAGCAGTAAAGTGTTTAGAAAGAGACTGAGCCCCCAGTACAAGGTTACATCCCCAAGGCAGTGCAACTCTCTGGCTTGGGTCTCAGACCCACTCTGCTCCTTCCTCAACTCTGAGGACTTGTCTGATGGGTGGCTGCATTGAGCCCTCATTTCCGAGAAGGAGACGGCCCACTGGAGTCATCCCTGAATTGGGAAGCCAAAGGGCTGGTCTCAGCACTGGCCCCACTGAACACTAAGCCACATGAGAAAGGCACCAGGTCTGACCGGGGCTGTATGTGGTCCCCAGTGCCTGGTAGTGTCTCATGCAAAGCTGGTGTTAAACAAGTGAAGGTGGAAGGGAAGAGGAAAGGAAGAAAGAAATGGGGGAGGGGAGGACGGGAGAAGGGCTTGACATGATATCTATTATAGCTGTAGGAGAAGCTCAATAAGCAGCTGTAGAATGAAAGACTTGCTGGGGGTGGGGCATGGAGCAGACCCCTCTCCTCTCTGGATCTATGTATCCCCCTTTCTACCCAGTGGAAGTGGTTTGGGGCCTGCAGGGTCTGGGGCCCCAGCAGCCCCAGGCCAGGGGCAGGCAGACACCTCTGCTCCGTGTTAAAGAGGGCGAAGATATGCTTGCTCGACATGAAGCCCTTCTCCACGTCCCGCAGCTTCAGGTTGTCCACGGACAGCATATACTTCTTCTCTTTCTCCTGTGGGTAGGGGCGGGAGTGATGGGAGAGGCTGTCACTCTTCTCTGCCACACCTTACTTCCTAAGCATGCTCCACACTGGCAGAGTCTTGGAGCTGTGGACCCCCAGATTGGCCCCAGGCTTCTAAGCACCGGCTGCCTCATACCCCAGAGACACTGACTGATGGAGGCCTGATCGTGGAGCCCTGGAATTCAGAGGTGGTGAGGCCCCAAGCAAGCCCGGATGCTAGTCAGGACAGCCCCAGGCAGGGACCCCACACTTGAGTCTCTTTCGCTCTCTCGCCTAGCTGCCGGGCTGCAGGGCCTGCTTGGATAAGCCTCTGACTTCATTTCCTGACTGCAGAGACAGGGAAGGGGGGCTACTGGCCCCTGCGGCTTCAGAGGGCTGGCTCAGCCCACACCCCCAGCTGCCCATGTGTTAGCAATCAGGCACACGGTACAAACCTGGAGATGCTGTGTGTGTGTGTGTAACATGTGTGTGGTTACTTGGGCAAACACACAGGAGCCTGAGGACATATTCTACCGCCATTGTGTGTTGCACCCATGTGTCTGTATTGCATACATGCGTGTGCATGTACATGTGTGTCTGGGGAGGTGTCCGACATGGCCATGAGGCAGCGTGAACATGTCTGCATATCCATGCGGATATGGGCACACGATCAACGCGTGTTGTAAATGTTTGTGGCAAATGTGAATGTGAATGTGTTTGCAAGAACATGCCAGTGTGACATGTGCTGTAGGTGCACACATTTACATGCATACAGTTTGTGTAGTGGCCTGTATGTGTTCAGTTATCTGTAGGCATCCAGGAAGAGTTATGTGTACCTGTGGATAGGCATGTGGGTGCTGGGCCTGTGTGCACACGTGTGTGCACCCAGTGTGAACTGACATGTCTGTAAGCTGCTGTGTCCAAGGAGAGGGGTTCAGGGATCCGGGAGTGGGGAGGGACTTCTGCTGCCTGTACCCCACTGGCCCACCCAACGCCCCAGGACCTATGGTGGGAAAGTGGGTCTAGGTGGGACTGGGGGGACTCAGAGGGCTTGGGCATGAGCGTCACCCAGGATCTCAGGTGGAGGGGTGGGTTTAGGACGACCCTGCCCCCCATCCTGGCGTCATCCTGCCCCACCCTTCTCTGCCCCCCACACCCGCCTGGCCTACCCAGCCACATAAAGCCCTCTTTATACCAGGCGGGTGGCCGGGAGCCCCAGAGGGCAGCTGGGGGAGGAGAGGAGGAAGTTGCACACACAGCCAGGGAACATCTGGAACCGTTCAGGGGAGGCCCCGCCGCCACCCACCCTGCGCTTAGGGGTTGGACACTAGGTAGGCGCGCCCTCCTCCCCCCCAGCCCTCCCTTCCTGCCAGGCCGGCCCCTCCCCAGGCCCCTCCTTCCCAGCCACAGCTCCCGCTCACCCCTGCCACGTCAAAGGAGGCAGAAGGGTTGTTGGGAGCAGAGAGGGGACCACGGGCTGGCTGGTCTGGGACTGGGGACACTGGATCTCCAGGGGACGAGGCTGAAGCTCCCACTGGATGGACACACAGACACTGCTGCCCGGATGGACCAGAGGATACCTCCACTCCGTCTACCCAGTGTTTAGACTATCTGTTCAGGACTCCCAAATTGTACAGTAGTCTGCACATTGGTTAGGCTGGGCTGGGTTAGAGCCTCGGCGCCGCTGCTGGAATGCTGCACGGACCCCCGCCTGTCATCCCAGGACTGGAACCCGGAGCCAGGGCAGGGGGCTTGGGGAGCACAGTATGGGTTGGGAGGAGGCGCAGAGGGACGGGGGTGCCACCCTGCTGTGGGATGGGTGGTGGTGGTGATGGGGGAGGGCAGCGGAAGAAGACTGAAAAGACTGGGGGGTCGACGAGGGCTGGGGATGTGGGCAGCTGCCTGTCTGCCCAGAGGACCTCCCTTCTCCCCCAAAGATCAGAGGGCTGACGTCCAGGGAGAGGAGGGGGACAGACGACCGTCCCAAGTCCAGACCACCTCCAAGTCCTCAGCTGTCTAGTGCAAAAATACTCACACCCGAACACAACCTCGCCTCTACACTCACACCCCCACAATTCAGGCACATACATCGCACACCCAAACTTTAAATCACACAGTCATGGCCCAAACACACATTCACATCACAAGCGCACACCCACACATCTGGACAAACAGACACACACACCCCTCACAATGGAACTCTCCCTGTCCCCAATCCTTAAGCCCCAAACACAAATACATATTATCAAGCCCCAAATATCCCACAGTCACACCTTCCCTCCTCAAGCCCACACCCAAACACACACACACAACCCTGCACTTACACACCAAGCGTAGGCATACTCCCCAGAGTCACACTTCAAGCTGACAATCTGTCCCCAAACACATGCCCCCAAATACACACACAGACCCTTCTATTCCAAACACACCTAGATGTTTGCACCCCAAACACACTCTCCCACAAAACATCCATACACAGTATCTACACACACCTCCACACCGACACACCACCTCCCAACACTCACTGCCCACTCCCACCCCACCCCACCCCCACATGCTCACAGCAGCCTTTCACACTTGACTAAACTCAAATGTACACACAAAACTTTTTACCAAACACACACCAAGGTAGGAGACCAGGGGGTCCCCCTCAGATATACTTACCACCCCCCTCCCCAGTGCATCCATTTGTAGGCCCTCAGCCCCAGGTCACACTGTGTAGGGAGCCCCAACTTAAGAGCACTAGGAGTTGTGGGGGCATAAGCCGGGACCCCCAACCCACAGAGGCTGTCTAGGGAGCCTGCCTAGGTGACAGAGCAGGAAGTGACCCCCCCACCCGCGCCCCACGCCACCTCACACTCCATCCCCTCCAGGGGCCTCCATGCTCAGGGAGAGGCCAGGGCTGGGGTAATGAGGTCCAGATGGCTTGGCGCCCCCACCAGTGACGACTGAGGGCCCGCCCGAGGTGAGGAGGAGGGGGCCCTGCCCGGGGCAGATTTGGATAAGGCAAGGACCGAGGAGGGGCCTTGGAGACCAAAGCCACAGACCCCTACCCTGAACCCCACCCCCTACTTTGAGAGTACCCTATCCTCCAACAGCTCCCTCGGGGAGCAAGAGGGTCCCTTCCCCCACTCCTTAGCCAGCTGGAGTTCATTACCACAACCTCCCCCCTCCCCAGCCCTCCCCATTCTCTCTGGTCACCTCTGGAATCCAGATGTGGAAGCCAAATAAACGCTTTCTTAAAGGAGACCACGACAGGGGAGGGAGGTAGCAGAGGGATTCTGTGGGTTTTAGTGGAAGGGGGGTTTTGGGGTGGCTACACAGAGTGCCATCATTCCCGCCTCTCAGCCTGGAGACAACCTGGGCATCTCCCATGGATTGCCAGGGTCTTGGGGGTGGGGGCTAACAGGGTGTCTGGCAGCTGGACTTGTGTGTGTCATAAGCCTGTGGGGACCATGGAGGAGGCGGCACGCCCTGGAGCAGGAAAACAGGAAGGCTGGGCTGGCGGGGTCAGGGAGGGGCACTCAGCCCCCTTGCCCATCCTCCTCTCCAGGGCGCCCAGCCCCCAGCTCCTTGGTCCCAACAAGCCACCTTCTCTTTACAACCTCGATGAGAGAGCCACCTCCCCCCGAAGCCCCCAGGATTGCCTGCCTCTCATCCCTCCATCCCACCTCCAGCCATGGGTCTTAAGTGGGATTTTTTTTTTAAACGCTTTTGGGTGGTCCAGGCCACTCTAAGCCTGTGGTGGAGTCTGAGCCTGACCCTGGCCACCAACTAGCCCCTTGATGACAGGTAGCCCTTTCCTCACCTCATCATCCTTGTACCAGGACAGATTCTCAGCAGTCAGCACAAACCAGTACTCCTTGGAGCCACCCTTCATGATGCCAATGTTGTTGATGGTCAGCCAGCCCTTCCGGATGACCTGGAGGGTGAGGGGCCGGAGGTCGGTGGGCAGGAGCCAGGCTTCCCCATGGAGGGCAGGGGAGGCAAAGGGAAATACTCAAAAGCCCCTCTCCCCCGCTCCCCCAGCTCCTGGAGGTCTGGCTGGTCAGAGAGGCCCCAGTTTGAACCACAAGTGTACAGAGTGGAAGGCAGAGGTCAGCTCAGGATAAAGAGCCTCAGAGAGAACTTTTTGAGCAAGGGACTGGTGGCTTTGTAGGTGATGAGATGCCCATCGCTAAAAATGTGCCAGTGGAGTCTGCGTAGCAGATTGGGCAAGACTACTCTGAGTTCCTTTTCAACTTAAGATCCAATTTATTCTAAGACCTTTTTCTGCTCTCAGGGAGTTTGCACATGTCATTTCCTCTGCCTAGAAAGAGCTTTCCCTCCCTCCTTGTCTGACAAACTCACCCTTTGAATATCAGCTCAGAAGACACATTCTCAGGCAGGTCTCCCTCATTGCCCCCCCCAATATA
>PVKY010000386.1:0-35443 GCA_004027775.1 Bradypus variegatus | reverse complement strand
CATTCTCAGGCAGGTCTCCCTCATTGCCCCCCCCAATATAAAGAGGACCCCCATTATAACCTTTTATCTCTCCCTTAAGTCTTCTATGTGACTGCAATTTTGAACTAACTTCTGTAAGTATGTGTGTGTGTGTGTGTGTGTCAGCCTCCCCTGCTGATCTGTGAACTCCCTAGTGTATTCCTAGCTGCTTGCAGAGTGCTTGACAAACAGCAGGTGATCAATAAATGTTTGTGACATGAATAAATGAATGCTATGATATTATACTTTTAACAGTTTTTGAACCCAGGCTCAGAACAGGAATGGGGTGGTGGAGAGTGGAGATGGGGAAAGGGGCTGAGCCAGGAATTGCCCAGGCCCCTTCTTCCCAGGTAAAGCTCAGAGTAACAGGCAAAGGTCCTTTTTCATAATAGGGAGCAGCTGTCCCCAGGGAAGTTCTGAGCCATCATCACAGACCAGGGTCTGTGGAGGAGTTGGGTGCAGATCAAGAGGGTGAGGATGCTGCCTCTTCTCCCTCTGCTGCCATGACAGCGCTGTCTTCTCTGAGCAGCCAGAGAAGGCCCAAGGAGGCCGGGAGCTGGTGAGAAAGTCCACTGGGGCTAAGCTTGCTTCTGAGGCTCTTAGCATCCTTCTGGAGCTTTCCTTACCCCTTCTTGCTTCTTCGAGAACCTTGCAGAGAACCAAGGGCCTACAACCGATCAGTAGCTGAGCTGAGGGGAGACCACAGCTGCCTTAGCCACTTAACAGGGATACAGTAGCCAGGAGTCCCATGACTTTGTCCTCACCTTGGCCATCCTCAGCCCTGCCCTCCAACCTGCTGGTCCAAATCTTCCCTCCAGAGCCCCTGCAGCAGGGACCTCCTGCTCTCCTGACTCCTGCACTGGGGTTCTCAGGGGTCCTTAGCTGGGTCCTGCATGCAGGCCCAGTCTCCATGGGGCAGGAGCAGGTATGACTCCTTTCCAAGGTTCAGCAAAGTGTAGGCACTGGTGAGTGTTTGCTAAACTGAATTACCCTAGGGTATTATATTCATTAATTCTTTCATTCTATTGAGCACCTACTATGTGTGAGGCACTGGGCTTAGGACTGAGGATTTAATGATGAACAAGACAGAATCAGCTCCTGCCTGCAAGGAGCTGGGGAGGGAAACAAATATTAAACCAATAATCACACAAACACCTAGATGATTGCAAAGAAATGACATCCTATGGAACTTATGGAAAGAAAAGCTCAGGACACTATGGTGTTTGAGTATAATGGGGTTTGAGAAAGGGCTCCTGAGGAATGACGTTTCAGCAGAGATCTGAAGGACAGAGAGCAGGAAGCCAGGTGAGGAGAGAATTGTCTCTTGATACTTCATTCATCTCTCTATTTAGCTGTCTGGGAGAACTGGCTGTTAGCTTCTTAAAAACATGTACCTCTTTTCTATCCACCCATCCACTGATCCATCCATCCATCCATCCATCCATCCATCCATCCATGCAACATCCATGCAACAAATGTTTAAGGAGCACCTACTTTGTGCCAGGCCTTTGTTAGGCATTTTTCAACCCCTGACCCCAACCCACATGGTCTAGCGCTGCCTAAAGGAGGTGCTTGGTTCATGCACACTGATGGACACATAGATGGGACTCTGCTTGTGGCTAGGCCTTGCCACCAGTGTCTGTCCTGGTGTGAGCAAATAGCTCAAGCCAAAGGGTGCCCGCTTACCCCTTGCCCATCCCTCCCCCAGCCCCAACCAATGGACCCCTTCCTCCCCCCTCACTTCATAAGTCAAAAGCCCCAGTCCTGGTACTCACCAGAATCTCATCCTGCAAAGAGGTAACCATAGCAACCACGAGAAGCATTGGGGAGAGAGGAAAGAGGGTTACTGAGGCAGGGTGGGAGGCTTGTGGCTAGTGGTTGACAGGCTCCCTGGCCCCCGTGGGACCCTTCCCCTTGCGGGAGAGCACTCTCAAAGCTTGAAGTCCATCTGGCACCCTCCATCCCTCGGGCTGGGGCACTGGGGCCTACTCACCTGGTTCCCTGAAGCCTTCTTCTTATTCATCTGGTTGCTCCTCTGCTGAGCACTAATGAAGAGGGGGGGCGAGCCTCAGAATGTCTCAAGGGGCCCAGCTCCACTGCCCACTGCTCAATGAGCACAGGACCCAAAGGAGTAACCCAGTGGGCTTGGGTCCTACACATACACAAGAGGTGTCACCCTCTCTGCCCAGGGAGCACTCACTTGGCAAAGCCTATGAAGTCCTCATGGTTGGTGTTCATGTAAGCCAGCTCAATGTCGATGAGGAGCATGACCTTCAAGGATACACAGGTTAGAGGGCAAATGGACAAGACGACACGAAGTTTAAAAATGCAAGACAACTGGGAGAAAAGGACGTGCAGCACATATAACAGACAAAAGGTTAGTAACCGTAATAAATAAAGAGTTCCTACAAATTGATAAGTGAAAGACAAGAAACCCAAATCAAAACAATCAAAGATCATGAAAGTATCTATTCACGGAAGTCGGATAGCTGGTAAGGATTTGTAAAAGGTGTGTTCTAAAATTGATTGTGGTGATGAATGCACAACTCTGTGATTATACTGTGAGCCATTGATTGTATACTTTGGACGGATTGTATGGTGTATGAATATATCTCAATGCACTGCTTAAAAAAATTGCTCACCTGCATTAATAATTAAAGGAATGCAAGTTAAAGCAACAGCAAATTTCTTTTAACATATTAAATTAATGATAAATACTGATAATGGTCATCATGGGCATGCTGTGGGGAGATGGGCTCTCTCATATATTGTCAGTGGAAATGTAAACTAGTATTCTCCCCTTGGAGAACAACTTGTCAATATTTAACAACATTAATGCACATAAAAGATATAGTTGAGGGCCCTGTCCGTATCAAGAAAGAAGAGTGAGATGCTTCAGGATTCTATCCCCCCAGGAAGCTTTGCACAACCAGCAAGAACTGGCAGAAACATGTTTCTCAGAGCTCCAGAAACCAGTTAAATGACTGCAGTAGCAGGGCGCTTGCCAGGGCTGACCTGTTCTTCCAGTGCAGAGCCCTGATCCCAGTTCTGGGGGTGCAGGGAGCAAAGCAACCCTAGCGTACATACTGGGGGCATGCCCAATTGGCCCAATCTGTCTGGTGGTGGACTGTGGGACTCGCTGGGCCAGAACTTGCCCCGCATGCAGAAGGCAGCTCAAAGAGCTCTCCTTTAGAACCCTATGGGAGAGCAGTCAAGTCGTGCTATCTGGGGCAATGACTGCTGGTTGTAGGACATACAGTGCAGTGCCCAGGACAGAGAGGAAACTGTTTTCTAGGGAAAAGGGGACATTTGTAAATGGGGGAATTGCTAGAGCCACATGTGCATGGCCAAGAAAAGAGGCATGTGCAGAAAGTATCAGGAAGGCCCCTATGCTTTGGCCTCAAGGTATTCTCTAAACTCCTATGGATAATCCCGGAAGGAGAGCACAAGTCAATCTGCAAAGGCTGAGAAGGGTGTTTTCTTCTTCCTCCTCCTCCTCTTTTTTTGGTCAGCTCCTAGCATTCAGGAAAAACTCTGTCATAACACTAGCTGGATAGCTGGGTACAAACTTAACGAACACCTCAGAGTCTAAATCCAATGATAACACATTAAAATATCAAAATGTCCAGGTTTCAACAAAAGATCACAAAACAAAGAAACAAGAAGTGATGGCCCAGGCAAAGAAAAAGATTAAAGCATTAAAAACCATCAGTGAGGATGACCAGACCTGAGACATAACAAAGACTTTTTAAAAAGGTACTAAATATGTTCAAAGAGCTAAAGGAAAACATGGACAAAGAACTAGAACTAAAGGAAAACAGGAAAGCAACAGATGAACATAAGGAGAATAGCAATAGAGAGATGGAAACTATGAAAAGGAACCAAACAGACCTGAAGTCTACAGAACCCCTTGAGGGGTTCAACAGCAGATTGGAGTTGGCAAAAGAAAGAATCCATGAACTTGAAAATAAAACATCCAGTCTGAGAATCAGAAAGAAGAATGAAGAATGACCAGAGCCTGAGGAACCTGTGGGACACCACTAAGTGTACTATTATACTATTAAATAAATAATATTGCTTATATCCTGCATCATGGGAATCCCAGAAAGAGAAGAAAGTGAGAAATGGGCAGAGAGAATATTCAAGGAAATAATGACTGGAAACTTCTCAAATTTAACAAAAAACATGAATACACACATCCAAGATGCTCAATGAACTCCAAACAGATAAACACAAGTAGACCCCCACCACTACCTTTTATAATCAAATGATCAAATGCCAAAGATAAAGAGAAGCAACATGTCACATAAGGGATCCTAAATAAGATTAAATGCCGATTTCTCATCAGAAACCATGTAAGCAAGACATATTTAAAGTGCGGAAAGTAGAAAATTGCCAACCAAGATTTCTATTTCTGGCAAAACTATCTTTCAAAAATGAGGGAGAGATTCAGACATTTACAGATAAACAAAAGCTGAAAGAGTTCATCACGATTAGAGCACCCTACAAGAGATGCTAAAGAGAGTTCTGCAGGTTGAAAGGAAAGGACGCTAGACATTAGCTCAAAGCCACATGAAGAAATAAGGATCTCTGGTAAGGGCAACAACAGGGGTAAATATAAATGCCAATACTATTGTATTTTTGGTTTGTAACTCTACTTTTTACATCTTACAAGCCCTAAAAGGCAAATGCATAAAAAGCAATGATAAATCAGTGATTCTGGACTCATAATGTATAAACGTGACACTTGTGACAAGAACTACATACAGGTGAAGGAATGGAGGGGAATAGGAACATAGTTTGTGTAAACCATTGAAGTTAAGTTGGTATCTAAGTAAATGAGATCATTACAGATTCAGTATGTTACATTGAAGCCCCAGGGAAACTACAAAGAAAATATCAGAGGATGTGCATGCTCAAGAGGCAGAAGTTAGAGTACAGGTTGCCAGGGACTAGGGGTAGGGGGAATGGGAGTTAATGCAAAATGGGTGTAGCATTTCTGTCTGGAGAGATGGGAACGTTTTAATAATTGATGGAATGATGAGGGGCCACCACATTATGAATGTGATTAATCCCACTGAATGGTGTGCTTGGGAGTGGTAGAGATGGGAAAGTTTTTGTCATATATATGTTCCCACAATTGGAAAAAAAAAGAATGAGTAACTAAAGAGATAATGACAATTAAATGAAATACTTGATCCTGGATGAGGTCTAACAAGGGAGGCGATAAAGCCCAAAAGGGCATTATTGGGACATATGAAAAAATTGGGCTGTAAGCGTTATATAAATGTCAAATTTCTTAAACTTGATAACTACACCTAAGATGGTTACATAAGTGAATGCCCTTGTTCTTAGGAAATGTACATGGCAGTATTTTTTATTATACATATTCATGTTTTTGGTATGTATACACCAAAAACAATTAAGTGTTTGAGAGCATGATGCATACAATCATCATGTGTTCAGAAAATGGATTGACAGACGAACAGATGGATAGATAGATAATGGATCAATAGATTGATGGATAGATAAATAGAATGATATGGCACATGTGGCAAAATGTTAAAATTGGAATTCTGTGTTTGGGTTTATATTATTTTTGTAACCCTCCTGTCAGTTTGAAATAAAAAGTTTAAAAAAATGCATGTGAACCGTTCTAGAACTATATCTCACAGAACTCATCAATTGAGCAGATAGATATACCAAGGTGTTTGGTGTGGTATGATTTATAGTACAGAAAAATTGGGAAGGAGCCAATGGTTAACAGAAGGTGAAATACATTATGGTACCCTCTAGCCAATAAAACACTCCAAAGTTTTTCAAGGAGTGAGGAAGATTTCCATGTCCTGGCATAGAACACCCCCTACCCCTACCCCCACATATATGATTAAGTGTGGAGGGACTGGTAATTGTGTTGTGCAGAGAGCAAAGTTCTGGACGCAGACTGCTGGGTTCCAGCCCAGGCCTTGCTGCTTGCTATGAAATGGGGCTGGTCCCTCCCGAGCCTCAGCTTCTGCACCTGAAGTGCTTTGCCTCACAGGGACTGGTGAAGGCACAATGAGGTGAGGTAGGACACGTGCCGATACATAACAGGTGCTCAATAGAGGTTGGCTACCACAATTATCGTTAGAGAAAAAAGGCAAGGCATATAACAGGATTCTGGCTCCTAAAGATGAAGACAGAATCTTCTGGGTGGATGTGTGTGTGTGTCTAGAAAAATGTCTGGAGGCAGGGAATACCAAACTGTCAAAAATGGTAATTTCTGGAGGCACAGAAAGGTGAGAGGGAGTGAATGAGGACAACTGTCATTTAATCACATCTATACTGACTCAATATTTTCATGAGCATTGATCACTTTTGTAATTAGAATAAGTCCAATAAAGATTTTAAAACAGAACATCAACAAGACAAGGTGACTGACCAGAGACAGCACCGTAGTGAAGGGTTGTGAGGATGGGGACTGGGAAATGGGAGCCACAGGTGGGCATGAACAAGGGATGAAGGACAAAAGAGGGACCAGCTCATGAGCTCTGTGAGAGCCCTGACAGTGGCCCACTCCTCTCTGTGCCACCAGTGAGTGTATTTGAGATCAAATGATTGAATGAGTGAATGAATGAATGAATGAATATGTGAAGAGTGACTACAAAAGGGTGGGGGTGGGTGGGTTATGAGGGGTATAAGATGACCCAGAGAAACAGCAGAGAGGCCCGAGAAGATTTGTCCAGAACTATAGACGGCCAGGAAGTTGAGAAAGACAGAAGCAAAGAGTGAGCATGAGGCAAGAGGGAAACCAAAATGGGAAGAAATCCCTCGGACGGGAGTGAGAGGCGGGAAGGGGCCGCCGGGCAGGTACTGCAGGCCTCACCTGCTCCTTGGTGCGACCCTCACGCTCCCGGATGTGGGTGGTCACAATGCGCTCCATCTCCTCCCGCAGCCGAGGGTACTGCTGGAGCTGGAGGGGGGCGGGAGGGGAGACAGCCACGTACACAGGGGGCACAGGCAGGGGCACCCAAACCCCACCACAGCCTAGGGCCCCAGGGGCATGTGGCGGGAGGTGCCCACGGCACGCCCCTGAGGGAAGGGAAAGAGGCCCGGGGTCCCAGGAAGCTGATGGCACCAGGCCACGGCCGCCCCCTTCCCTCAAGAGTTGGGTTCCTAGTGGCAATTCAAGGTCTTCCTGGCTCCAGGTCCTCTTCGCTGGCCTACCCGGGGAACCTTCGGGGGGTCGGGCAGTGCCGATGGGGAGAAAGGCACGGGCATCAGCCTGCTCCTTGGCCACCATTTTGGCGGCAACTGTCGTAGAAACAGGCATATTAGATGAAGCCTTCGTTTAGGGGACAATTAGCTCCCATGGCTTTTGCTGGCCCTCAGGTTTACCCCAGACCTTCCTAAGGGCTAGAAGGGCACAGTCAAGTGGGGAACCAGGCAGGGAACAGAGTCCAATTCCAGGAGGAATCAGGCGAGGGCAGGGCCCGAGGTGCCAGGTGGCCTCCTGAGTCAGGCTGGGGACAGGCAGTGCTCCTTGTCAGAGCTGGGGGATAGGGAGGTGGGCAAGGGCAACCACACTGGACGCCATGCAGGAGCCATGGGCACGGGCATGCGAGGGCGGGCAGGAGGGCACGTGCAGAGGTGCGGATGCCAGCAGCATGGGCAGTACCCCGCGGGGGCCGGGCTGGGCCCCAGGCCCTCTCGGTGGAATCCACCCACCTTCTTCCCTTTGCATGCCCCTGCCTGGCACCACCCCCGCCTGCCGGGCCACTTCTGCCCAGCCCCAAGCTGGCCATTCAACCTGTCTCTACCCCACTTCTTTGGGCTGGGACTTCAGCAGCACCCATTTCTTCCCCAGTTTTCATTAACTGAGGCCAAAGGTAAGTTGCTTCAAACCTTTTCCCCCTGCCTGTGACTCCTGCACTCAGCTCAGCAGTGTGCTGGACAAAACCTGGGTGGCCTCGTTCTCCTCCAGAAAGCCTGCCCTGGCTGCCCCGAGAGCTGGGTGAGGGGCCTCCCTCTGACCCCCTCCTTCTCCACCAAACTGGGTGGCAATCTGCCTGATCATCTGTCTGCCACTCCCAAGGGCAGGCGGCGGGGCCAGGCACCCACCAGTGCTCCGAAAGGGCATGTTGACGGGATCAGGGAATGAATGAAGGATGGATGCCTGCCCTCCTGGCCAGGTGAGTGGGAGTGGGCTCTTCTGCCCTCTGGCTTGTGAGCAGGCTCCTCCTTGGTGAGGAGGGCCCCCTGAGCTTCAGATGGTGGGGAGCTCACCCACAGGGACCTCCAGTTCTGCCAGCCCTCCCTCCTCCTTCGGTGGCCACAGGGTGCCCAGGTGGGGTAGAGGAGGCAAAGATAGAACCTCTCCTTGTCCCGTTTCTCATGCCTGGGTCAGGCCACTGGAGACCCAGATAGAGCCCCCTGTGTGGGAAGAGAGCTGGGGTTGGCGTGCCCAGGCCACAGGCACAGGTGGTGACTTTCAGAGCAAGATGGAGGCCAAGGAGACGTGGTGGGGAGGTGGGATGAGAGAGGCAGGAGGATGGGGTAGGAAAGCACCAGGAGAAGCAGACGGTGAGATGTGCCCACATCTTGCCAGTCCCTTGGCTGTGCCAAGGGCGTGGCTGATGCAAACAAGCAAAGGGGACCTGGGGAGGGGCAGCCTGAGACCAGGGGGTTAAAAACACCGGCCAGGAAGTACCCAGTGAACACCACTGATTGCCCGTGAGGCATGAGGAAGGGCTCCCACTCCTTCTTGGGGTCCTGTGGGAGAGGACTGAGACCCCGTCCCCAGGAGTCCTCCTCTGCAGTGGTCTCAAGTGCTCCCCTCCCCAGGGTGGGGGTGGTGAGTAAGGAGGGAGGAGGAGGAACAATTTGCCAAAGAGCAGAACCACTGATAGCCTGCATGTTACATGTCTCAGGTTTTCCACGTGTCACACAAGACAGGGCAGCGTCAGCCCCTTTGAGGAGTTCTGTTCCCTTTGAGCATCTTTTTCCATTCTGATCACCTCTGAGCATTTCCAGGACTTTTAGCCAGCTTTTAAAAATGGAACTTTTCTCTTTCTGTCCTTGGCTGGTTGGAGAGGGAAGCTGAGCAGGGTGGCCAGCCTGAAGCCCCGGTTAGAGGCGGGCAGGCAGAGCGGTCTTGGGTTCAAAGCCAGCCCCTGCCCTGCCAGTTCTCCGTAGCAGAGTGACGGGGCCTCTCTGATTCTCAGTTTCTCCAAGTGTAAAAGGGGGTGGTAATGGCACTTTCCCCTGAGGGTTTTTGAGAGGACTGAGCAGCATATGCCGTGCTCCACATTAAATTCCCGATTTCATCCAGACATGAAAAATCTAATACAGATTTTTGGGAGGGGTGATTTTTGCCATATAAATAAAAGTAATTACTGTCCATTAAACAAACCAAAAGGCAAAATTATTATTTCCCCCTTTTAGACCAAAGCTTCGGTTTTTAAACTTTTAGTTGACAGGTTTTTCTGCTCACAATAATCATACAGACTCACTATGAATGATTTGACCATGACGAGAATCTGTTAAGTAGAAATGGAAAGATCCCCTAGCCCAAAATAACTGTTAGCATCTTGATGGATATGGCTTCAGAATGTTATCGTTCTTAGATGTCATTTTTTTTCCCAAAAATATTTACATAGCTTTTCTGGAACTTGCTTTTTCCCCCACGGTATGTGGGGAAATAAGCACTCCTTGTTCTTTTAGTGGCTGTTGTCTTCTATTGTCCGTGTGATACTTTATATAATCAGTCCCTTCCTGATGGACATCTGGGTTGTTTCCAAAATTTTACCACTTACAGTAATACTGCTTTCCTTTTGGAATGAAATTTAGCAAAGTGGTCAATGGTTTTCCAGCGTTTATATGTAGTAATTAATATTCCAGGGTTTTATCCTACAGAAACAATCCTAGATAAAGAAAAAACACTTCTTGGCAATATTTCTCAGCATATTCTGAGCACAAACGTCGCCATGTGGCTTTGATAATAAAAATTTTATAGCCTTAAAGGAAAAAAAAAGAAAACTCTTTATACACAAAGATGCTCATCATCAGATTATTTATAATAGTGAAAAATTGTAGACAATCTAATTGTTCACCAGTAGGAAAATGATTATGCAAACTAGGTAAATCCATCTGATATTTTTATGAAATCATTAAAAATATCTATGTACACTGTTAACATACAAAAATGCATGTTAGTAAGAGAAAAGTCAGAACGCTAATATATTCACAGTGCAATTACCTAACAAAGTAAACAAACCTATGTGTAGAAAAAAAGATTTGGAGGAGTATAAATTGGTGAAAACTGTTTGGAGGGCAATCTTGCAGAAGTTACCAAAATAGTGAATGCTCATAGCCATTGACTGGGCATTTCTGTGTCTAGAAATTTGCCCCAGAGAAACGGTAGGATAAGTACTAAAAATACATCTAGAATGATGTTCACTGTAGCTCTATTTGTGAAAGAAATAAAAAAAGAAAAAAGTTGAAACAACCTAAATGTCTATCAACAGGACATTGAATACATAAATGAGGACCCATTTCTATATGGGAATACAATTCAGCAGTTAAAGAGCATAAGGTCAATCTCTGTGCAGCAACATAGGAAGATTCCATAATGTGCTGCCTGGTAAAAAGGAAGAGTTCATGGATCGGTGCATGTAGAGTGATCCCATCAAAGATAAAATTGGCGTATGTATGGTTCTGTAATTAGGGAGGACATTCTGCCAGTGGTCCTTATTTTTAGAGGGTGGGATTGTAGAGACTTTCACTTTCTCTGTGCTGTTTGAATAGTTTTATAATGATCATATATGAGCAGAACAAAATCAATACCAATAATTCCCTTCTTTAAACAAGGAGTGTACATGAAGGAAAAGTCCGAAAATGTCAATAGTGACTCTCTGGGAAAAGAGAATTGTTTCTTCCTCTTTACTCTTGCCTATTTTCCAAATTTTCTTTATGAGCACATATTGTTTTATCACTAAAACCAAAGGACTTTATTTTTAACTCATTTATATCTTGTCTTCTTTTGTAAAGAGACTTAAGGCAGTTTAAAATAAACTTTATATTTTAAAAAAATTAACCAAAGTATGATCACATTGCTTAGCATTCGTGATCCAGAGAGACTGATTTTGATGACACAATAAATCCTATGCAATAGGGAGGCCAGCCCAAATTGTATTCTGACTGGAGCAGGCGTTGGGTGGATGGATATTTGCTTAATCCAGCCCCATCAGACATGAAGGTGGGCCAAAAGGAGACAAGATTGTGAAAGGGGTGACTTGATGAGCTGTATGAGCCATGGCACATGAAGTCAAAGCTGACATGCTCCCCACCCCCACCCCCCAGCATGGGGAGCTTTTTCAAAACAGGTGCAGCTGGGCCCTCCACCCCCCGAGATTCTGATTCAGCCTGCTAGGTGAGGGCATTTGTGCCCGGCATAAGAATTCTAGAAAAGCTCACCCAAAGTGATCCATTCTCATGCACTCCGCAAGGAGGAACTGCTTCAGATGACCTGGCTAAAAATCCTCAAAATGTCCCAAAGTAGACAAATGGGAAAAAGCCATCTAAAAGGTCATGAATGGCTCAAAAGAGGCTGATTCTGCCTACCGTGTATGACTTACTGCAAAGTGAAAATGTCTGATACACTTTTAGGCAAATTGGTGTTGAGGTACGGGGTTAGCTCCTCCAACCCCAGGAGGCTCTGACTCCAGATTTCTTCCTCGGCCTCCAGGCATCCGGGTCCTGCTCTGCTGACACTCCCAGCACATTTCTTCGAGGGTATACAATTCTACAAGGGGACCTGGGGAAATTGCTTTTCCTCTCAGTTTTTTCACGTTTTACGTGAGGGCAACACTACCCACTTCTTCCGGCTGTCAGGAAGATTGAGTCAGATAACAGGGCAAGCACTCGGCCCAGGGCTTGGCACATAGTAGGTGCTCAATAAACAGGTGCCAGATCCTTATCATCATGGTCATCATTGTCGTTCTTATTGTGGGAAGGGCCCACTGACGATGCTTGGGTCTGAGCAGAATTCTCTGGCAGGGATGAGGGTCTGAAGGGACCCTGAGTGCAAGGAGGCCCAGAGCTACAGGCTGGCAGGAAACGCCAGGGCCAGGAACCACCCGGCCTGCACGGGCACCTGGGTCCACCGTGGTGGCTGAAGGGCCACCAGGCCGGCTCAGCAGGTGGTTCTGCCCACGGAAGGCTGTGGCCATGAGGGAGGGCTGCCATCATACCTTTTCACTACACTTTCTGATGGTGGCTGTGAGCTCACTGACTACCATATCCACACACTTGATACTGGGCTCTTTGAGCTTCTGCACCTGCTTTTTCACTGTGGCTTCAAAAGCGAGATCAGGTGTGAAGAGGCCCGTCCTGCACCCAGAGAGGAGGAGGAGCAGCCGTGGGCAGGGAGGAGAGGGGTAAAAGCCAAGCAGGGCCAGGGGCCAAGGGTCCGGGAGGATGGCATGGGGTATGGGGGAAGAGAGAGACACCAACACAGAGAAAGAGAGAGAGAGAACAGAAGACAATGTGAGCGTGGGACCAGGCCCTCCCTACCACCACCCATGGCTGGCACCGCCCAGGTCTGCCAAGCACTCCCTAGAGGTCTGTGAGTATGGCCAGAGGTACTGAGCCCCCTGTAATGTACAAGGTCCCTGACTGAGTAAGGGCTGGGATCCCCTACTCTTCCGCTACACTGGGCTCGCCCTCTCTCTTTTCCAATGCCATCTTTGTCCACAGCTCTGGGACCTCCTAAGGGGCTGACCCAGGCCAGGACAAGACCAGGACCCCACCTACCCTGTTCAATTCTAGGTTCAAAGTGCTCCCTTCATTTGCTTCATCCTGATTCCAAAGCCCAGCATCATTCCCTACCTCCACCAGGGCTGCTGCATCCAGGTGACCAGGCTGCGCATGGCACAACTCCAGGGGGCTCCATTCATGTAGACTACAATGCAGATGTTGCCTCCTGGAGTTGCAGCCTGATCTCCACTGTCCAGCTCCCTGCTCTACTCCTGCTCCTGCCTTCTCTTCAAGGGGCATCCCTTGCCTCTGCTCCAAAAGGGGTCTGGAGGAACTCAGCTCAGAAAGACAGAAAGAGACAGAAAGAGAGAGAGTAGAGGTGGTGACAGCAGAGAGCCAGGGCAGGAGTGGCAAAGGTGAGGGGAGGTTGCGGGCTCTGGCTTCGAGTAACAGCTCCACTTCCTCACTATATGACCTTGGGTAAGTCACTTGATCTCCTTGGCCTTAGTTTTCTTGCTGTGAAATGGGCGCCATCCTCCCTGCCCTGCCCTCCTTATGGTTCTGTGAGGCTCAGATGACATGGCAGATGAAAGTGGGCCCTGTCCCCGGAAGGCTAGATGTGGATGGAAGGGAAGGGAAAGGTCCTCAGTGAGGGTTCTGGGTGAGGGTGTGGTGAGGATGGAGGTGATGAAGGGCAGTGGGGAGTCAAGTTACCTGATAGACCTGGGTCCTTTGCACCCCTCTAGCAGCCCAGGCCCCCCAAGCAGCCCGCAAGAAGGCCCTGTACCTCACCTGTCTCCAGGGCCAAGGTCTTCCTTCCCAAGGTCCCTCCCTGGAGGTCCCGAAGATGATCCCACCTCTCAGGGCAGGGAGGGGCCTCAGGGTCCCCACAAGCCCTGTTCTCCTTGAGCTGGGGGAGCTCTTGGTGGGCTCTCAGGGTAAACAGCCAGCCATCACACCTGTTTTCCCAATGTCTATTCCCTTGGTCTCTGGGACCTGGGGACCCAGGGGGTGGGTGAGGCCCCCCTCAGAGGGTGTCCCTCCCCTCATCTGTGGCGGGCTGCCTCCCCCACCCCGCTGGGGCCTGTACATGCTACCGAGGAGGCAGTGGGCAGTGGGGGGTGTGGGGGGGTGTGGGGAAGGGGCGCCTGGCAGCAGTGCAGGGCGGGGGCATAGGCAGGGGGAGGCTGGCCCGGGTTACCTTCTTGGTGCACTGTCTAACGGTGCTGATTAGCTCCGAGATAACCATGTCCACACACTTGAGACACGGTTCTCGGATCTTCTTCACCTGCTTTTTCACAATGGTCTCAAAGGCCATGTCTGGGGTGAACAGCCCCGTTCTGAACGCCCGGGGCGGGAGAAGGGCACAGTGTCACAGGCTGGCTCCGGCAGGGAGTGCTAGGCCAGGGCCCCTCCCCAAGCCCCTGAGCTCTGCCCACAGGTCCTCCCACTACCCCTCTCGGGCCTCAGCGTCCCCATCTGTAAAATGAGCAGAAGGGATTCTAATGAGGAGCTTTCGATCTATGCTCTTTGGGGCAAGACAAAGTCTGTTTGTATCTGTTTTATATGTTGTGCTTCCGCTTAAGATTCTGTTCATACAAAGGGTTCTACAGCCAGAAACGGTTTGAAAATTGCCAGACTGCACTCTCCTAAACAGCCTTTCCAGGAAGAGAGCATTTTATTTTAGGTCTAGGAGAGAGATTTTTTCCGTGTCTTGGTCAATGCAGTTATTAGAATGCAAATTCCAAACCAAACACTGTAATGGAAACTGCATGAAAGCAGTGACCTTTTGGTTTTATTCACTGTCTGGCACATAGTAGGTGCTTTAAATTTGTTGTTGTTGAATAAACAAAGTGCAAATCTGAGTTCCTGAAGAAGGACTAAGCTTTTAAGGAACAGATTCTATTCCCCAACCACCCTTCCTTCTCCTTGGGGTTGGCTAGGAGGAAGGAGGTGGGGTAGAATGGAGTCATTGGGACTAACAGGCATTTGGGAGGGTTGAGCAGCCCCACTCCTGGTGACATCACAAAGGGTTGCCTAGATGCTCTGCCCCAGGCCCCACCAGTGGTTTGGGCAGCTTTACTCTCCCACCTAAGTGAGACAGATCTGTCTCACCCTGGGAATGGGCAGGGAGCCCAGCCCCAGAGGGTGCCTCCCCTGCCACCTTTGCCCTGGGCTCCAGGCCCTGCTTCCAGGGGCAGCAAAGGAGGGCAGTAGGCTGCAGGGAGCAGGACAGCCCAGGCCTCCCATTCGCCACCCCCAACTGGGGCCTGTGAAGCTGGGAACCAAAAAGTCAGGGTCAAAGGATTGGGACCAGGGCTCTCGGGTCCTGTCTGAGGGAGGCCCACTTCATCACTCCCTGTGCCTGTGTGCCAGACCCCCCTGCCCTCCAGGGTTCACATCCCCTCCCCGGTCCCAGTACATGCCTAATGCCATGGATATTCTTGATAGCATAGCTGATCTCTCTTCGGAGTTCCTTCTCATCAAACTCCATCTGTGCAGAAGAGCAGGGAGATGGCTGGTTAAGGTCTGTCTCTGCTGCCTGGGAAGTCAAGTCAGGGTTGCCCCCTCCCTCCTCAGGGCTGGGCACCCAGGACCTCTAAAGGGGTCAGCAAAGGGGCATGTGTGTGTGTGTATGTGAGACAGAGAGAGAGAAACTTGAAAAGGGAGATGGTTTTTGACCCCTCCTGCCTCTGGGGCTGCTGTGAGGCAGGAGCCTGACTTACCTTGACCAGCTCAAAGGGGAAGCGCTCATGGAAGATACGGTTGATGCGGGCCCCCCCTGACAGTTCGTAGGTATCAATTTGGTCTCCTGAGCCCTCAATGCGCTTCTCAAAGTCCACAGCGAACTGCTGGACCATCCTGGGGGGAGAGTGATGTGGCCTGAGGGGGCAGCAGCAGCCCAGTGGGGAGGCACCTATGCAGAGGATGGTGCTGGGGGTGGGGGGATGGAGAGCTTGGAATCGGAAGTCGGGGGTTGGGGAGGGCCTCACTGCAGCAGTGCCTTGGTCTTGCGTGCTGGGTCATCTGGGCGGAAGTTCTTGTACTCTTCCACCTCCTTCTCAATGGACAGCAGCTGGCTCTGCAGCTTGTTCCGCAGCCCTGGCAGCGTGTCCCGGATATGGTTCGTCAGTTGCTGGGAGTGGGAGCAAGGAAGGGGTTAAGGCCAGGGTCACAAACCCAGAGGTCCATGGAGCCAGGCCGGGATATGGTAAGGAGGAGAGTTGCATGGGTGCCCTGCCCACCGAAACTGAAGGCAGGACCTGGCACACAGTAGCTACTCAACAGAGGTATACTGAATTAATGAGCGATTAACCTAATTTTCAATAGAAGACAGAAATCTGGATTTTTAGGTGAAATAACCTGATTTTTACTTAATTTGTTATTTTTAGATACACTGTGAGGGCCACACCAAATGTGTCTGGGGCAGGGATGGCTGGAGGGTTGCCCCCTTGTACCTCTGGGTTTAAGGCCTCCCTTAAGGTAAATTTCAAGTTTTTGTGCTCACTCTGGCTTGGTCCTCACACACAGAATCTCCCTGAATCTTCACAATGACCCGATGAGAGAGGTACCATTATTATCACCATTTTATAGATGCAGAAATAGAAGCTCGGAGAGCTGGAGAGACTGTCTCAGAGAGTGACACCCAGGTCTGTGGCCTCCAAGAGTCCGCACTTCTGCACCCATGCCACACTGCACTCCCCCCTACCTCCCTCCCCCTAACACACACACACACACACACACACACACACGTGCACACTTCTATTCTGGAGGCCCCATTCCAGGTGGAGAAACATCCTAGGGAGGTCCCTGTCTCTGGATCAGCCTCTCCCCATTTCAGAACGGACCAAGGTCTTCAGTAGAGGAAACTCCAAACCTGGCCTCCAAACACAAGCCCTTATCAACGCCACCCTTCACAGACGATTTTGGTCTGCTCCAAGTCCTGGGGGATTCCAGGGCTCCCATCCCAGACCACAGACAGGGAAAGGTCAGCAAAGCTCTGCTGCTGCCTCGCTGTGTATCTATGTGCAAGTTGCTTTGCTTCTCTGGGTCTCAATTTGTTCTCTGCATGATGGGGATCTGAATCTCTGCTGGCTGCCCTCACAGAACACACTCAAGTTATTCTGTTTCCATGCTGGTTTCCCCAGACCCACTCCACCTGGCCTGGGCTCCTACCTGGTTGAGGACCTTCTGCAGGTAGGGTGTGCCCATGCGGTCGGCCAAGTGACGGTAGGAAGGGTGGGAGAGGAAGAACTTGCGCTCAGCAGCCAAGGCGGCCGTGATGTCCTTCTTGCCATCGATGTCTTTCTGGCTCCGGTTCACCACGCCAATGTAGCCTGTGCATGGGATCGAGGTCAGTGGCAACCAGCCTTGCCAAGGGGGTGGAAGGAGGGGGGATGAGAGGGACAGTGGAGTGGGTCTCGTAGGGGGCATGCCTACCTCTGCGCAGAGGAAGCAGCTTATTCTCCAGCACATCCCGGGCATCCGTGCCCTCGTCCATCAGGTCCAGCTTCGTGATGACCCCGATGGTGCGCTGCCCTGGGGGGAGGCAGGAAGGGTCCTTGGCGTCTACACTAGCCCTCACACAAGACCCCACACTCCCACCCAGATCCTACTCTCAGGCATCACCAATCACTCTCTTGATTATTTGCTCGCCCACTCCTTGCTTGCAGCTCTTCCCCTCTCATTCATTCTCCACGGAGTAGCCTATTCTGCTTCGGCCCTCCAGTGGCTCCCCCTTTACTCTGAGAAGTGGCCCCGGGGGCCCTGCGCATGGGCTGTCGGGTGGGAACCTACCCTGGGGGTCCACCTCCTTGGCGACCTTGAGGGCATCCGAGTTGGCCAGGTCGGAGTTGGCGGGTGACACGGCCAGGATGAGGCAGTTCTCCTTGGTGACGAACTGCATAAGCATGTCCCGGATCTGGAACTCGATGTCGGGAGGCTGGTCCCCCACCGGGACCTTGGTCATTCCGGGCAGGTCCACCAGGGTCAGGTTCAGAACTGGACAGGGCGGTGAGAGGGCGGGCTCAAGGCGAAGGGCGTGGCCGCGGGTGGGCGGAGTTAGTGAGCAGGGCTGGGCTTAAATCTGGCTGGGAGCTTTTCTTAGGTGGGCCGTGCTAGGGCAGCGGCTTGACCGAAACGGCGGCCGTTGGAGGCCGTGGCCACAGATGGGCGGAGTTACCATAGGGTGGCGCTTTGGTAAGAAGAAGCAAGGAGTGGTCCTTGTGGGGGCGGAGTCGGCAGGAGGAGCAGGGCTCCTGTCAGAGGCGCCAGCCAAGGGGCGTGGGCAAATGGTCCCAAGGGGCGGGGCTAAGCGAGAGTACAGAGAGGCCAGGGGCGGGGCCAGGTCTCACCGTGCGGCGAGTAGACGCGGAGGTTGATGGGCACCGGCGAGATGCCCTTGTTGGTGCCAGTGACCCGGTCTGTCTCAGCCTCGATCTCCAGGCGCACCTCCTCAAAGTCGGTGAATTTCTTCCCCTTGCAGTGCAGGAACTCGGCATATTCTGCCCCATAAGCGGGTAGAGAAAGGGGAGTGGGGATCGTAGCCCGGGAACCCACCAAAAGAAACACACACAAACACCCCAAACACTGCCTTCCTCTCCCTTCTCCACAACAACACACGACTCCGTTATGCATTTTCATCCCCCTGTCCAGCTGGGGTATTGAGACCCAATGAGGGGATGTCCCTGCTCCAAGTCACATCAGCCACTAGGCTGGACCTCCCTGAGAGGGCTGGGGCAGAGGGACTGGGGAGGCCAGGCGGAGCTGCTAGTAGTGGGCGAGAGCACGTACCTGTGGTAGCATTAACCAGCTGCAGGACCAGGGGGCGGCGTGTGACAATGCCAGATCCTCGGGGCAGGAAGTCTCTGCAATGCAGTTGGAGGTCAGATGGAGGTCAAGGTCTGAGAGAGCTCCCTCTGTCCCAGGGGCACATGTCCTGCCACTGGGAGCTTTGTCCCAGGGGCACATGTCCTGCCACTGGGAGCTCTAAAGCTCCCCCAAAATGCTGTCCCCACTCCGCACCTTAGCTCTAGGGCTTCAGGACACTTGGGGAAGGTAGCAGCTGAGAAGGGTGGAAAAGACCTCCTCCAACTCCCCTGGGCCACAGAATTTAAGCACCTGAGCCGCCAACAGACAAGACCAACAACTCTCCAGATCGCTTTCATATATGCTGTGTTTGATCTGCACCAACCCAGCCACTGCTTTTCAGCAGGAGAAACTGAGGCATGAGGCTCCCCACAAGCCTAAGTGCCAAGTGGCTATAGAGTGGTTTCCAGGAAAACAGAGCTACATCTCCCTTCCCTTCCCTGTGGAGAAGGGTGGCATGGCATCTCATTTCCCCTTCCCCGGGACCCATCTGGCTGGGGCTGAGGATGTGTGGGGGTGGGGAGGAGGAGGCAAGGAAAATAACATGTTCTTATGTGCCTACTGTGTGTCAGGCACTTTGTGGGCACTATCTCATGGACTGTATACAATAGCCCTGTGAGGTAGGTGCTGTTTTTATCCCCATTTTACAGATGAAGAGACTGAGGCTCAGAGACATTCAGGTTTCACAGCCAGTAACTGGCAGCATGGCCCCTGGGTCCAGGTCTGTTTGACTCTGAAGTGAAAGCTCTCTGCCTTTCAGCCACTTGCCTGCTGGGGACTCAGCCTCCATTGAGGGACTGGACTGAGGGAACTCAAAGGCACCCACTGCCCCAAATCCTCAGAGTTTATACCCCAAACATCTGCTCATGCCAGTGTCAGCCTTGGTCCTTTTGGCTTACTCTTGTGGGCTTGGGTTCTCTCTGTCCTGTCAGCTCCTTTCATCTCCCACCCACCCATGGCCCCACCCAGGCTAGCACAAGCATGAGGCGGAGGCCTCTCCAGGGATCAGGCTGATGGAATCAGAAGTCATAGGATCCCCAAGACCCAGAAAGGGGGGGAGTAGACTGGAGCCCAAGGGATCCCCAAGATCTGGCCAACTGCCTTGTTCATGGAGAGGCACACAGGGGCCCCGGGAGAGGAATAGATGCACTCAGGCTCACACAGCAGCCCTGGCAGAGCTGGAGCCAGAACCCAGGTCTCCTGCCCCCAGCCTCAAAAAGCTTCCTGTGCCCCAAGGTCAGGGGCAGAGAGCTTAGGACTCCTAGGTTCCAGGTCTCCTTCGGGGGCCCTGGGGAGGGCCTCTTCCATCCTCTGTCATCCTGCCCTGACTCTGGGGAGGGCAGAGGCTGCTGGAGAGGAATCATGGGAAGCCCATGTTGGAGCTGAGGGAGCCACTGTAAATGGGAGGAGGAGAAGGATAAATCCTGCATTTATTAATATCTTTCTAGGTGCCAGGTAAGTGCAATTCATTCCTGCAAGACTGTGAGATCCAGGAGGGTAGGGGCTGCATCCTTCTGTCCACCACTGTATCTCAGTGCCTGGTGCAAGGCTTAGGACACAGGGGTGCTCAATGAATATTGATTACATCCACAAGTCCTCAAAACTGCTCTGATATGGAAATCATGATCCCTATTTTATAGATGAAGAAACTGAGGCTCAGAGAGGTAAAGTGACTTGCCCAAGGTTAACCAGCTAGGAACGGCAGAGCTGGAATCATTGAAACCTGAGTGTCTGTTGTACGCCAGAACTTGGGGAACTTCCCTTTCAAACTGTGCCGCCCCCTAAATCCAAGGAGCCAGACTTGGCTTTTTATGTAATTCGGCTGCATTCAATCTAGGACATATTTTGGAGCAGCTGCTCTGTGCCAGGCCTTGTGCTGGGCTCTGGAGATGGGAGATGAGTCAGACACTTCCCCACCCCGAGGAGCTCACTGTGTGGTGGGAGAGGTAGACAAGTAAACACCGTAATGCAATGCAGTGTGACATGTGCTAGAAAGGAGGTGTACCAGGTCGCGCAGAGAAGGAGGTGATTCACTGGAGTGGGAATGGTGAGGGACTTCCTGCGTCTCTGTCTCCCATCCTTTAATCACTGACTTCTTGAAGAGGTGACCCCAAGTTTTGGGGGTCTCCCAGGCTCTGGTCTTACAGAGGCTGAGGTGGGAACCTGGGGTCCACCTCTCTTTCCCACTGGCTCCTCACCCAGCAATTCCATGGCAACAGCAGTTGCCATGGGAACTGCAGGAGGGGCTGGGAAGGATGAGACTCCCCACAGAGAATCCCCCCACATGGAGACATGGACTCTTCCTGGAGCTCCTCCCTGAGAGGCCTCCCCCTGCACAGTTGGGCCTACCCGGCCAGAGCAGACTGAGGGGCCCGTGTCTCTGAGATGCCCCGTAGGGGGTGCCGAGGTGGCTGGCAGCCCTGGGTCTAGCTGGGGAGAATGGTGGGCAGTCAGATGCCTCGGCTACTCTGCCCCAAGTCGCTGCCTCCAGGGTTTATTTAAAGGACAAGCAGCTTATGGAAAATGGAGATTAGAGGGCAAGGCGATGCCTGGGGAAAGAGTCTCTCCTCAGACCAAGAGCTCCCAGGCCAGGGTGGGCAAAAGGGTGCCTAGGTAAGAAAAGGTCCCATCTCTGCCATGGCCCAGGTTCTCAAAGTGTGTGCCTCACAGCCTGCATCAGAAATCCCTGGGCAGCTTGTTAAAATGCACGTTTCTCAGACATGCTGGGTTGGCAGTGGGTAGAATCTGGATTTTAAACACAATCCCCAGGTGATTTTCATGTTCCCTTTCCAGTCTCAGGATCACTGTCTTGGCAGTTAGGAGCCAATGCTTCGCAGAGGCCCTGGGTTCTGGGCCCAGTGTCCTTGGGCAAGTTGCTTCACCGTCCAGGCATCAGAGTACCCTGTGGCTGCGGGAGGATTTAGGGAGCCTTTTCATGCAGAGAGCTGAGCCCATGTCAGGTACACAGTAGGTGCTCGCTAGCTCAAGGAGGTTGCTGAAGAGTGACTCCTGTTCTCGGCCTCCTCCCTAGGAGGATTCCTGCATTTCAGCATGAGAATCCTAAACCCTGCAGAACTCCTCAACCTCACCTCCTCTGGGTACTGAATCTTGGAATTCTGACCATGAAATGTTAGGTGGAAATGATGAAGATCAAGTGGGAGAAGCTCTCAGAGGCCATCTCATTCCACCATTATCGTCCAGAGGATGGGAATGGGACAGAGGCCCGGAGAGGGGCAGGAAGCTGTGAAGCCACATGGAGGTGGGAAAAGTGTCCAAGGTGGAACCAGGGCCCCCACAAGGCATGCTTCTCAGCCCCATACCTGGACAACAGCGAAGAGGACCAGCTGGCACCCACGTATAGCCTGTGAGCTCCTGTCTCACTGCCGGATCCCCACACCCGGCACAGGGCCTGGCTCCCCAGCGCTTTCCGTTCACCTGGACACACGATCACCCAGCACCCTATTAAACTGCCCTCCACCCCGGGCACCTCCCCAGCTGGGATTTGGGGCCTGATCTGGGCTCCAGCCAGGCCACCTCCTGCACCTCCCACCCCGGCTCCTGGTTAGGCTGATGGAGGACAAAATAGTTGCCAAAAGGGAAGTGTGCCGAGCCCACCAGCCTCAGTTAGTTGTGTGCTGCGCCCCAGCGTGGGAGGGCTGGGTGGTATGCCAGCTCTCACCATTCATTTTGGCAGATGGTGGTTTCCCAGGGAGGCCTTGCTTTGCCATCTGCAGAAGCACCTTCAAACCTAAAGCATGGAGAGGATGAAATAAACACTTCCCAGGACCTCAAAATGCCATACATCCCCTGTCTGAATTGTCACTGTCACCCCTAGTAGGATCTGGAGAAACTGTGCCAAAGGGCTGAAGTGACCCCTTACCCCTACTCTAGGACCTGAGATCTGGGGTCAGAGCTTAGAATGCTGATTACCAGGCCCAGCTGACTGCAGAGGATGCCAGAAAGCAGCATGCTTGGTCTGGCATGTGCCTAGTGGTGGTCATTCTTCTAAGTCCCCTGTTTCCTGAGCTCTGATGTCAGACAGACCTGGTGTGGTGTGGAATTTCAGAGCTGCCACTTAGGTGCTGTATGGCTGTGGACAAATGACCATACCCCTCTGAGCCTCAGTTTCCATATCAGTGAAATCAGTTGCTGTGAAGCTCATTTGAATTAGCTCTCGAACAAATGGCCGCTATGATGATTATAATAATGATAACTTGAGCATGCTTAGAACACACTGGGCTCTCTCAGCCACGTCACCAGAAGACATAGCAGGAAGGCAGCAGGAAGGTGGTCTCCTGGAAGCTGGCTGGCAGAGTGAGGGGTGGGCCAGGGACATTTCTGGCTAAATCTTGCTCCTGGAGCAGAAAGCAAGGGCTCTGGGTGGAACTCTGAGGTGCTCTCTGAAGGGGGGAGCTGGGGCAAGGGCAGGGGAGGGGAGGGGCCAAGAAATACAACTGGGAGGAGGTGAGGCTGCTCCCAGGCAACAAATCTCTCTCTGTTCCCGCTGCCTCAGGAGGCCTGGGCTTGCCCGTGTCACACAGCTCATGAATTTCAACTGAGGTTTGAACATCTCAGGGCTGTCTTGACTTTCTCTGATGTTCTGATGGTCCTGAGAGCAGGGACTGGGCCTGTTCTCTTTCCTACCATGTCCCTGGCACCCAGCACCCAGCACAGAGCCTGGCACATAGCAAGTGGTCAGAGAACTCTTATTGACTGAATGAATGATTTGGAGAGGCACTCTTTCAGTTTTCCCACCATCACCTTTGTTGTACAGATGTGGAAACTGAGGCATAAAAAGGGGAAGAGTCTTGTCCAAGGTCACCATGCAAGTTGGTGACAGGTTAGGACTAGTCCCCAGGGCTCTGGACTCCCATTCCAGTGCTCTCTCCACAACGACTGCTTTCCCTATTAAAGAAAACCTACTCTTGTTCCCCCCTCCCTATCCTTCCATTCTTCTAAATTCTCTTCTTTCCCTTCTTTCCAATTCCTTTCCTTCTTCCTTCCTTCTCTCCTTTTTCCAAGTGTTGATTTTTATATTTTTGAAAGTGTAAATAGATTTCACTTTTGACCTCTAATTTAAAACATCATACATTCTGTATCTGAAAAAAAAAATTTTAATACATATAAATATTTTTAAAAGAAAAACCAACCATGATCCTAACACCTGGGGATAACTATTGTAAACATTTTACTATTGATAATAATAAAAATGGTTAACACTGATGGATTGTGGATTGTTTGCCAGGGACTCTGCCAGGGACTTTAAAATCAGGATCATCACAATATTTCTTTTTGGGATGAAGGAAATATTCTAAAATTAGAATATGATAATGTTTGCACAACTCTGCAAATTTACTAAACAATCAATAATTGCACACTTAAAATGGGTGAATTTTATGGTATGGAAATTATACCTCAATAAAGCCATTATAAAATATCCATATCATCTCAATGGATCCTTACAACAGCTGTTAGGTCAATATGCTCTGTTTCCCCGTCTTACAGAAGAGAAACAGGCTCAAAGAGGCAAAGTCCTGATCCCTTCATTGTGTACACACTTACTGGCCTCCTAGCCACACTTTGGTAGCTGTTCTAGTCTCCCAACAGCACATCATGGATATTTTACAAGTCATTCCATTTAGAGCTACCTAAATGGATCCTTATTTTTTTTTATTACCAGAGGCTTGATGCTAAGGAATCCCATCAGCTAACTTATTTCCCTGCTCTGGGTCTCAGTTTCCCCATCAGCAAATGGGCCACACAGTCCAGAAGCTCTCTTGCAGGGCTGTTGAGGGGATCCCCTGAGATCCTGGCCATGGAAGGGCCTGGCCCAGCTCTAACAGAGGGTGCCCAGTGGTGGTGCCCAGTCTGTCACCTCCTGCCCTGACATGCTCTGTGTGTGCTTGAGCATTACATTCCCTCGAATTCAGGGCTCAGGTAGGAGATGGGCAAGCATTTACCTGTTGAATCCTGGCTGGTGGCTTACTTTTCCTGTGCTAAGATCAGATGCATCTGACCCAGAGTGAAAAAAGAATAATGTGATAATAAATAGATGAGATGTTAAGAGTAGCCGTGGTCAGAGCTGCTGTCTGCCAGGAGCTCTCAGCCCAAGGGAACCAGCCTCTTTTTTTTCCTCTGCAGCACCTCACCCTGGGAGAAATCTGAACCCTGCCCCACAAACCAAGGTCAGGTCACTGGGGAGAGGGTGGTCAGGGAAGCCATCCCAGAGGAGGTGTTGGCTTCTGTGAGACTTGGAGGATGAGCAAATGAAGGAAGAAACAAGGGCTGGGTGAAGAGCCTTCCAGAATGAGGAATGGCATACACAATAGCACCCCAGGAGAGTACAAGAGAGGGCCCAGCCCATTTTTTCCATGAACTGGAAGGTATTCAGCATGGCTGGAGGGCGGGCCTGGGGGGATCAGCTGGAGGGGAAGTAGGGTTCGGCCACATGGGACATGAGACTGTCCTCAGAGGCCTGACTCAGGAGCTGGGGTTCTGTTTTGAGGGCAGGAGAGCAGGGAGGGCTTCAAGCCAAGAGGTCAGACTGGGGGCTCTAGAAGGTTCCCTGCTGTCAGCAGAGAGTGGATTAGGGAAGTAAGAGAGGAGGCTGCCCCAGCTGCTAAGGCAAAGGTGGTGACGGCTGAGGTGGAGAAAGGTGGCTGACTGGTAGAATCCACAGGGCCTGAGGTCTGAACTCATGGGGAGGATGAGGGCAGGGGTGGAAGTCGATTCTGGAGACTCTGGCCAGGGCACTGGGAAGATACCGTTTAGGAGACTGTCTTGAACACCTTCCAAACCCAATATTCCACTTTTTCATGTGGCCTATAGCAATTCCAAGCTGCCAGAGTTGCCTTGTCCAAATGGTTCTTGTTCCTTTGGCCAGATTTCAGCCCAGGGAAGGGGTGGGAGTGCCAGAGAGATGAACCAGGGAGAGAAGAGGAGAAGAAACTGTGAGTGTGTGGGTGTGTGGGGGCACCCGGATGGATGGTGAAGGGGGTGGACAGAAACATAGAAAGGCCTGGCCTGGAGGCAGGAGTCCTCGTGCCAGTTCCTGTCCTGTCCCCGATCCAGCTGCTGTGTGACTTCAGGCAGGTCCCTCACCCCTCTGTGCCATGTCTCCATCTGAAAACCAGGGACAATAGTCTCAGCTCCTCCTACTGATGGGTTGTTGGTTCCAAGAAGACAACAACCAGTATCAGCCCTTAGACCTGGGGAACTGGTGCCTCTACCTGGGCCTCACAATTGATGGGCCCCTCTCTGGTCCTCCTTCGGCCTTGCCCTTCTCATGGGGTGAGGGGTCCCTAGAGGCCAAGGGAAGGTTCCCAGCTGAAGCATGTGCACCCCTCCTAGACCCCACTTGGGTGCCCGGGAATTCCCAAGCCCATCACCAAGGTCTGCCCTCCTGAGGGCTGACCTTACTTGTTGGGGGAGGATGAGATGGGGTGGGGGCAGCATGAGGCCTGAGGCCAATCATTTCTGAGGCTATGGATGGAGTTGCAAGGCAAGGATTGGGGGTTCCACATGTGACCCTAGGAGGCCCCTGGTGGTGGATGGAGTGGGAGTGGGAAGATTCGGCCTGGGGAGAGGAGCCACCTGTCCCCACACCCCACCTCCCATCACAGAATGCTGAGGAGGCTGAAATTCTAAATTCAAAGCCAGTCTGCCAGATTGTTATGAAGGTGTTTTTGTCAAGGTAGGGAGGGTACAATGTATTCTATTTAGTAATTCCTTAGCTTGTTTTATAACTGGAATATTTAGACATATGGCACGTGGGCCTGCGTTTTCGCTCCTGCCCCATGCTTCTTCCACTCCTGACCTGCCGGGCCCCTCCCTGCCCATCTGCGCCCCCTCTCCCTGGGCTTTTGGCCCTCTCACCCCGGCCAAGTCCTAGGATCCTCCACTCTCCTGGCGCCAGGATCAGATGCCGTCTGCCAGGGTCGCCTTTCATTCCCGGGAACTTTGGGTCACTGTTTGGGGTGGGGGCTTGGGGAGGGTGTCCTCTGGCTAGGGGGTGGACTCGTTTCCATGTGCATCAAGCCTGCGGGCAGGTACTACACAGGGGGCTCCACATGCTTAGCAGATGGCAGGTGCATGTCCTCAGCATGTAGAGGCCAAAGCAGAGTGCAGCACAAGATCTCTGGGGGAGTGTGTACGGACAGGGGCCTGTAAGGGGGCCATCAGCGCCCACTCCCTACCCCCAGATCTCCCAGTCTCCCCTCCAGCCTCTGCTCCTCGCTCCACATGCTCCAGCTACCCTGCCCTTCTCCAGGGTTCTTAAGCCACGGCTTACTGCCCCACCCCCAAGTGCTGCCACTCCTTTCCCTGACCAGCTCCTGTCCTTGATCAGGCCCAGCCTTACATGCCACCTCCTCAGAGGCCTTCTCTGACCCCCAGATGACTCCCCTCCTTGCAATATCAGTCTCCTCTCTTCTACACACTCTTCTTCAAAACACAATAACTGAGCTCTTTGTGTGATTTCATGTCTGTCTGCCCTGTCAGCTGCAAGCCTCCCGAGGCAGGCATGGGTCTGTCTTGTTTGCGGCCGTATCCCTAGGCCTGGCACACTGCAAGTGTCAAATAGATGTTAGCTCCCTCTTCCCTCTCAGGTCAATGACCCTCTGCCCAAGATGTCTTAGTTATCCCTAATCTTTGCCTCAGTGTCCAAATCTGGGTAATGGGACCACTATAATGTATCCCAGAGTGTACAGAGTAAGAGACAGAGCTTCACAGTGGGCAGTGGGCTGCTCCCTGTGGGAGAGGCTGTGCCTAAGGAAGGCAGAGGCTCCTGGAGGCCAGAGACAGGTACTAAGACCCTGGTGGGACGACAATGAGCAGGAAGGCGGGAGGGGATTGGTGGGAGGCAGGGAGCCTGAGCCCCGCAGGGGTAGGCAGACTCACTAGGGAAATCCAAACCCCCCTCCCAGGCTGCAACATGGGCTGTCAGTAGAGGCTCACTCACCAGACCCCCAGCCCCCACCCTGGATGGAGAAGACCCTCCACTCCCACCCTGGGCCACCTCTGAGCCTGCACCATCCCAAAGGGTTTGCCTGCCTATGCCTGGGAGGAATGGAACTGGCACATCTTCTATGCCAGGCCCTACCCTGAGTGCTTCACAGGTATTATTTCAACGTTCACCAGCACCCCACAAGGGAGGTGCTATTATTATCCCCATTTTACCGATGAGGAAATAGCAGCTGAGCAGGGTTTAAAGAACATGCTCAAGATCGCTTTGCGATGACTTCATCTACGCTCGTGGATTTAAATCCCATCCTTACAGGCAACTTCCAGATTTATAGTCCCAGCCCACCTTCCCTCTGAGATCCCGACTTATCACCAAGCTGCCCACCAGCCATCTCTACTTAGAAGTCTAGTGGGCATCTCAGACTCAACATGCTCGAAACCAAACTCCTGATCTTACCCCCCGCCCCCCAAACCTGCTCCTCCCACACCCTTCCTCATCTCCGTTATGGCACCCTGTCCACCCAATCGCTCAGGTCAAAGACCCTGAAGTCATACCTGATACTCTCCTTCCTTATCCTCCATGTCCCATCCACCAGCAAGTGCTGTTGGGTCTTCCTCCAAAATATATCCTGAACCTGCCACTTCTGCTCTCCACTATTAAAGCCCTGGTCCAGCGCCTGTCACCGATTGTCTATTGCACTAGCCTCTTCACCAGTCTCCTGCTGCCTCTCTTGCCATCTCCATCTCAAGCCAAACCCTTGCTGGAAGCTGGTGGTCATCCACTACATAAATATTCCAACAACAATGAAAATAAATCCAGACTCCTCGCTATGGTCTTTGAGGCCTTGTAGATCTAGCCCTTGCCTACCTCTCTGATCCCGTCTCCCCCTTGCCCACCAGCCACCAACCACAGTGGTTTCTCTCTGTCCCATCAATCTTTCCTGCCCAAGGGTCTTTGCATTTCCTGTTCCCTTGGCTTGTTCCCTGGCTAGTCACATGGTCTCCTATCCTTCAGTTCTCATCTTAGATGTTATCTCTTCCTAGAGACCTTCTCTACCTCACTCTGGAAAACAGCCCTTCTCTTCTCCTCAGACCACATTCTCCAGTTGTCTCCTTAATGTGCATGCTCTTGTGTTTACTATGTCTGAGTTTCCCCTCTGGAATGCAGAGCCCTTGTCTTTTCTACCATAGAATCCCCAGTGCTGAGACATTGTGGATACATTGTGAATATTTGCCAAAGGACTGAATGAACCAGCATCAATGTTCCCTTCTATAAAAGGAGGATGAGGAACTAGCACAGACTCATACAAGTCCTACCAGGTCCAAAGGAGCCACTGGGCCACCTGCATTGCAGAGCTGACACTGTAGGGCCTCCTGGGTGCTTGGGAGCCCCAGGTAGTCTGGAGAAGCCTCTGCTTCCTCTGACACATTTTCCACTTCCTCTCCATGGGGGATTGGCTCATGTGAAGCTCCAGAGGCAGAGCGGCTGTTACCATGCTCACAGCCCTGGAGACTCAGCCCAAAGTCGGGATCCATGAGGAGCAGGCAGAGCTGACTGGAGGCCCTCATGAGCCTCAGTTTCCCTGGCTTCCTCAACAGCTCTCAGACCAAGCCCTCCTCCAACCCCCTGTGCATCCTCTTGCAGGGATCATGGTCAAAGGGCATTATGGTGTGGAGGGCAGTGAGAGGGCCCAGGGCCCTCTAGGGACAGACTCCATACCTATCCCTGCCACTCAGTAGGCAAAACGTTGCTGGAGTCTTCTGTGGCCAGGGCTGGCCCGCCATGCTGTCTGCTTACTGGCATCTCTGCCCACTGGACAGTGAACTCCAAGAGGGTAGGGGCTAGCTCCCAAGCCTAATTAACTAGCACTGCTTCCCTCCTACGTGTTTACAAAGGGCTTTTATACTTCGGAGCCCCACAGCTACCCTCTTAGGAAGGTGGGGCAGGAGACATCCAAGTTCCCATTCCACTGACAGGGGTAAATGGAGGTGCACTCACCTGCATGTCCCCCACGCCAGTGTGGGGCCTGACTCTCAGAGGCTGTGCAGGGTGGAGATTATAAACCTGGGCGTTTGAGTCTAGCAGACACTGCTCTTCTGGCTATGTGACCTTGGGTTAAGCATTTATCCTCCAGGGTCTCAGTTTCCTCATCTGTAGGATGTGCATTGTGGTACCTGCCCAATGGGGCTGTTGTGTGGCCATGCACTATGGGGCAGATGGGAGGGGCTCAGTAAATGGGAGCTGTGGATGCCAGTTGTTCCCCTCGGTCTCCTCTGCCAAGAGCATACAGCCTGGTCCTGAGCAGGCATTCAGCAAATGTTCACTTAATAAATGAATGAATAGATAAACAGAAAAGGTAGGAATATGGTTGTAAACTATAAAGTGCTGGATATCCATTAATGCCATCAGAAGCACCAAGACCATGGGGCTTTACTCTCTCCAGGGTCACCTCCCCCCATCCTGGCCCAGACCATGGAGCCATGGGAAAGGCCCATCTGTGCATCTCTTGCCTGAGGCTCTGCAGCTCTGGGGCTATGTGAGCAGGAGGGTGGTTCTGCGGGAGCCAGATGACCTTCCCCTCTGCTGACCAGATGGGCCCAGCCACCCTCACGTAGCTTTTTAACATCCCACAGATACATCTGTCTGGCCCAATCTTCTCCTTTCATCCCTGGGGCCGGGTGCTGGGCTCTCCAAATCGAATTTGGGGGCAGGAATAACCATCCAGTCCAATTATCCATATCACAGATGGGGAAACTGAGGCTCAGAGAGGGCAAGTGACTTGCTTGAGGTATCACCAGAAGAACCTGACTGGGACCCAAGGTGTCACCCTACAGAACAGCTGTCCCTTTGGGGGGAGGGGTTCCTGGCTCCCTCTCCCACATGCCAGTCACTTTCTTAGCCATGAAGGTTACTGGAAGAAAGCTAGAGTTTCTGAAGGTGATGGAGGGAGATGGGGGAGGGAGAGGTCAGCTGTCAACTCTCCCCCCACCCCTCATTCTGCCTGCAGCAGTGGAAGAACCCCACCCTCCCTCTCAGCATCAGAAAACCCATCACTTTCTCCCACGTATGGAGGCAGCCTGGGGGTTACTAACCCCACCTGCTCCCCCAGACCTGGAGCCCTTTCTCTTTGCAGTTGCCCCCCTCTCCCTGCCACCTGACTATCCGAGGCCTTGTGGGATAAGAGGCAGGAAGGGGATTAGGTTCTGCAAATGCCCCCCCCATCCTGTCTCCCTGTCTTAATCATCTCTGTGCTCTGCCGCTTTCTCCCTCCCTCCATCAAAATCCCCCTGCCAGACCCAGGGGAGACCGACATTGATAGGCGCCCTCCATCCAGGGCCGGCGGCGGAGCAAGGGGCAGCCTGTTCAGAAAAGGATCAGAAGCGGTTTTTTGCGCCACCCACCCACCCTCCAACACCTATCCCTTCCCCTCCTCAGCCTGCAACCCACAACTCCCCCCTCCGCCGCGCTGCGCACGGATGGCTGCCGGGAGCTGCAGAGGTGTTTGTGTGTGTGTGTGGGGGGGTGCTGAATCTGGCCCCCAATGCCCACGGGGCTATGTCCTCTGTCAGGGACTGTTGTGGGGTGTCCTCTCCCCGCGGACCAGGGATTGCCATAGTGGAGAGGGCTGTCCTCCATAGAGCCTGGGGTGGGGAGCTCTGCGCCGGGGATGCTGCCCGCTTCAAGGGACTCCCAGAGCCGAACAGAGGCGCTGAGTAATGCGGGGCCCCTAGGTGGCCACGGTGATGGTGGTGGGACACCAGGGTCTCCAGAGAGAGCTGTCTTCCCTAAAGGATGGGGCGGAGGAGGGGGACTTGATACCGTGGCCGGCTGCTTGACAACGTTTGCGGACGAGCTCCAGGCGCTGCCGCCCCCTCTGGCTGGGGGTAGGGGACGCGCGTCCGCGGGTAGCAGCGCCGAGGGCTGCGAGATCACGGCGCCGTCGGGGCCGGGGGCTGGGGGCCGGGGGCCGGGGAGCCCGGGGACCCGGGGTGCGCTCCTACCTGCCTACGAAATTCTCGAGTACCGAGCTCTTGCCAGCGCTCTGGCCGCCCACCACAGCGATCTGCGGCAGGTCGAGGTCCGCGTTCTGGCCGATGGCGGAGAAGGCATCTTGCAGCCGGTTGACCAGCGGGATGAGGTCCTCCATGCCGCGGTTGCCCATGGCTGCGGCGGGCCCCGCAGGCTGCTATCCGCCTGCCGCTCAGCTCCGGGATCGCGCTCCGCCGCCGCCGCCGCACGCCGGGACTGCCTGAGCCGCCGGCCCCCAGCCCCTCCGGGATCCAAGCGGAGCGCCGCTCCAGGCAACCGCCAGAGGGCGCCCGCGGCGCTGCGGGTGTGCCGCCGTGCGCAGGCGCCGCGTTGTGGTACCACGGGTGTTGTAGTTTACTCCTTCTGCGGCTCTCCTTCCGCTTTAGCGATTCCTGGGGAGGGCGGATGCTGTTCTTGGGCTGTCATTCTGGGGAATGGGAGGGGTTTCCTTTCTAGTACTGGGTCTCTTGAATCGTGGTCATGGCTGCCCCGCTCCATGTTATAGGTGGGGAAACTGAGACCTGGAGAAAACATCTGCCTCCTCCAAGGTCACAGTCTCCTAACCTGGAGCTCCACTTAGCCTGACTGCTTCTACTCTGACACTAATTCATCTCCAGCATGTCCCTTCCCACCTCTGGGCCTCAATTTCCCTATTTCTAGAAGCAGAAAGATAGAACATTGATTCAACAAATATCTGCTGATCACCTACTATGAGCTAGGCCCTGTCCTAGGCACTGGGGACACAGCAGTGAAAAAGACAGACAAGGTCTCTACTCTGAGAGCTTCCATTCAGATGGCAAATGAATAAACAGATACATGAAATACTACCAATGAAAATAGTTTATATTAAGAGCAATGAAGGAAATAAACAGAGGATGTAAAGAGAGGTAACAGCATGGGTGTGAAAAGGCCACATTAGTCTGTGGGAGTCAGGGGGACCTGACATTTGAGAAAAAACCTAAATGATGAGAAGGAGCTGCCATGGGTGGATCAGGGGAAAAGCATGCAAAGAGTGAACAGGAAGTGTGATGGTCCTGAGGGTTGGAAGGCCTTTCGTGGGAGGGTTGGGAATCCTTGTCCGAGAGAGTGGCAGTAGTTGCTCCAACCCATCAGGGTGGTGGAAATACAGTGGGATTTGAGTCTAGGACTCCTCCAGCCTCATCTTGCTTATCCCATTCACACTGAGAGGCCAGGAGGACCCAGGCCCAGCCATCCCCCTTTGCAGTTAAGGAACCTAATTAGGACTCCCCACCAGGAGGCTGGGAAAGGGAGTCCAGCCTATCCTGTGCTATTGGGGGTCGGTGGGTCACCTCCCTACCAGGAGAGCAGAGGCCTGTGGATCAGAGACCATTCATAAATTCATCCATTTAAGTCGTATTTATTGAGTACCTGCTATATGTCAGGCCCTATAATGGACCCCAGGGATAAAGCTGTGAACAAAGTGCACAAAGTCCTTACCCAAACGTGGCTTGCAGTCAAGTGGGAAATGAGAGACAATGCATAAATAAACTAATAAATACAAGCATGGTCAGGTGGTGATGAGAGCTATGGAGAGCAAGGCAGTAGGGTCAGAGGCTGGGGAGGGTTGTGGGCAGAGGCAGCGTTGCTATTTTGTATAGGGTGGGCAGGGAAGGACTCTATGATAAAGTAAAATTTGAGCAGAGACCTGAAGGAAGTGAGGAAGGAACCATGTGGACATATGGGGGGAAGAGATCCCCAGGCAGGCAGAGAGGAGCAAGCAGGCCCCAGCCAGGATGGCACTGGGGAGTAGATTAGGAGCCCAGCCATGTGATCCCTGTCTCTGATCCTCAGTTATCCAATCCCCCAAATGGGGATAATGATGTATTATCCTGCCCATGAAGCTCAGGAGGCCTTCAGTAACCCCTCAGCTCTGAGGATGCAGATAATTACAGCTCTCCAGACAGGTGGAGCATGAGCTCCACACAATATGCAGCCCAAGCAGCTGCTCCAGGGCAGCCTGTTATTATTAGGCTCTGAGAACCGGGATGGCAGACATGAGCACCTGCCTCAAGGGCTCCCCTGGGGTCCCAGGGCAGCCTAGATGAGGGAGCCTGGAGTGGAGACATTAAGTGGAAGGAGTATGGTTTACAGATGTCTGCCTGGAGGGGTGCTGTACCAGCTGGGCTTTTATTGTTTTTAATCTTTATTGTCTTTTTTTCCCCCTAATTACAGTAGTGAAACTTACTGTAAAAAAATCAGACTTTATACATGTATTTGAGAGCCTCTTGTCATCCCTCTACCCAGAGATAATACTATTTATAATTTAGGGTTTATGCTTTGGCGTTTTCCCCCATAGACATGCATGCATGTGTGCGTGTTTGTGTGTGTGTGTGGCTGTTGTTTGCTTCATTTTATTTTTACAGAAATGAGATCATACTATAACCTTATACTGTTGTATCACAGATGCCAAACCAGAAGCCTGGGCAGCAACTGGAATTTTTTGGAAATGCAGAATCTCAGGCCCCACCACAGATCTGCTGGATCACAACCTGCATTTAACAAGAACCAAGAACCCCAGGGGATTCATACACATGTTAAAGTTGGAGAAGCTTATATACATTATTACCTGCAACTTGTTTTTTTAGTGACAGTATGTCTTAGACATCTTTCCTCATAAGAACAGTCAGATGGGTTACATTCCTTGTTCACAGCTGCATCGTTTTCCACTGTTTGGCCATGCTCCAGTTTTGTTTGCTGGCCTGTTAAAAATGGCTGCAGTGTGCACCTTTTTCACACATCTCTGGGCTGGGCTTGAAGAATGGGTGGATAGAATGCCCCTAGGTGTGTAGAGAAGGACAGAGGAACCAGTATAAGCCAAGCATGGAGTCAGAAAGGAAATGAACCTGGAATCTAGCCTGGCCTCAGTTTCCCCACAGGGATGGATGGGGGGTGTTGGAAGGCTGCAGATGGTTCTCCCCAGGCCCTGAGAAGCTGGGCTCTGCTGAATGTACAGGTGATTAAATGGAAAGTCTTAGAAATGGCTCTGACCCTCACTTTGAGCTGAGGAGAAAGCTCTCTAGAGATCCCAAAGCTTAAACCACAAATAGTGCTTGGCAGATTATTAACAACAGGAACATTCGCTGGGCATTTCCTCTGAGCCAGGTGCTGTGCTAAGGGATTCACCTGCACTATTGCCCAAATCCCAGGAGGGAGATGTTCTATTAGCCCTGTTTGGCAGATGAGGAAACTGAGACACTGAGAAGTTAATGAGAAACTTGTCCAAGGTCACATAGCTGGGCAGTGATGGAGTCAAGATGCAAATGGTGATCAGTGTGACTCAGAGCTTCCACTTTATATCCTACACTACACCAGCTCTTGAAACATACTTTTAAGGCACAAAAAATAAACACTAGCTCTTTCTGTTCAGGTTTCTGGTGTGCATACAGCAGGTACTCAATAAATGCTGACTGAATCATTATTATACAGCTCCTGGGTCAGGCCACTGCACTTAGTCATTAAGTCTCCTCAAGATCTGGACCTTTGGAGTCATTCATTCATTCATTCATTTTTCAACAGGCATTGATCAGTGGCTACTTCTTGTCAGATCTCATGTGAGACACGGGGGTGACGAGGTTACTTAGATGCAGGGTTTGTGCAGGGGAGACAGACATGCTAAGCAGACCTGAACCAGGAAGGACAAACCCAGGACCCATGAGGGCATGGGGCCAGGGCCCTCACCCTGGGTCCTCACAGTCTCTGTGGGGGAGCAGCTGGGCCAGGCTGGGGTGCACACAGTAATCTCTTCTTCATAGCCGGGACTTCCCAGGGGCTTTCAGGAACTGATGGTCCAGGCATCTCTGCTTGCACTGC